>JAQIXG010002334.1:0-18031 GCA_034700105.1 Oconnorella tubifera | reverse complement strand
TACAAACGAACAATAAAGAAAATAAAAATTTACTGGTTATAGTTGTAAGAATGATCACTTGGATTTCTAATCAACAAGGATAGAAATTGTTTAAAAACTAAAAAACATTTTCTATACAACTATTCACATAGAAAAGCAATCATTATGGCGCATTTTAGTATATTTATACTGCCATCATATAATTTGGAATTATTTATATAAGAAATACGTGTACAATAATAAAATGCTTTGTTATTAGAAAATAAAGCGAAAGACTGAACGTACACGTGTACAGTTAGGGAACCTCCGGGAATGTTTCTTTCATCGCCTACTAATCCTGATACGAACCGATTTAGAAACCTACAACGCACAAATTTAACTCAAAAGACAAAAATAAGAACAACGCCTTTAAAAAAAACTGTCTTCTATATAATTCTACCGAAACAATATCGCGTCAATGTAATCTTTTAGATTAATTTTCAAAAATGAAAATTAATTTTAATCTAATACAATTAAAAACTTACGTCAAAAATGAATTACTGTAAGGAAGGGAGACTCCTGGCGGCATCCTAGGGTCCTGTACCCGGTGTAGTGCTATGAAGGTCCGTTGAGGTCGACTAATGATTCTCGGTGACCTACTGACCTCCCCTACCCTCACCCCGACCCCACCCACTGCCTCCCCGAATAGATTACCATCCGCGCTATTTACGGCTGATTGACTATTAAGTAATTCATCATGTAAATCCATTCGCTGAAATACAGAAATATCAAGATTTGAAACCTATTAGTTAAAATATATGTAAATATCGAGCTTTGGAACATTCTATTAACTGCAATTTATAGAAATCTTTCATTGAATCGAGTAATTCAATAAGCCAAAATATAAATAAGTTTGAGAAGTATTATCCAGTTCTATAAGCCTTAATTAACAAATAAGCGTTATAGAATATAACCATGACATCTAACTCAGGAGTTGAGAGTAACACTGAAAAGAATATGAAAAACTATTTCGATGAGTTTGATAAAAAAAAGAAAACAGAAATAAGATAATGGAAATATAAAATAAAAATTCAACGAGTCTAGACTTTGATAACAGTTGACATTTTTAACGCAAAAAGATCGGGTATTAAAGTAGTCATCGTAACTTTTAAAATAAAAATAAATTCTATCCTTGAAGTATAGCAATTAAACTATACTTCACAGTCAAGGCTCGTTAGCGAAATGGTTAAAGCACCAGACTCAAAACCATAAGATTCAGGTTCGATTCCTGTGAATGCCCACTATCTCCATAACTTGCTGCACCTTTTAGCTTAAATTGACAACTATGTCTGCAATCAATTATAAAATACAGTAATTCAAGAAATTCGGATTAAATAGATAAAAATTACTACCTTTAAATAATGCAAACTAAGTTTTAACTTCTTAACAATAAATAGATATAACAAACCTCCGATTCTATAGTACTTTGTGTGACATCTATATTGACATTCCTAGAACAGATCAAATATCTACTGTTAAATTATTAAATACTCTACATACATTTTAAAATATCACACGAGCAATATAATTAATGATAACATTACAATTAAGAACTGCACAATTTTACCATATTAATTGAATAGTTCATTATATTCCATTGCTTATATCATTTTAATCACTGATTGATTAAATCAGGGGTCTCAAAATTTTATTTCTAAACTATAAACAATGTATTCAATTAATTTCATAGACTCAAATATATTATTAATTTTATACTGACATTATTTATACTACTGTTAATGTGTTATGTATTTACAGGAATAGACTGCCATACTACAGATAAATTCTATATGTAGGTCTATTGTAGAATTCTAAAAAAAGTTATCTACTCAACAGAAGAAGAAATCATTTCACAGATATATATCATTTAAATATCAGATAAATATAATGAAAGAAACATAATGCTATAATAACACTACGCCAATCATCTTTTAAATAAAAAACAAATTTGAAAATAAACTTGTTAGAAATTAAGAATTTAAAAAAGCTTTATAACATATCTATATAAGTGATATACTGACTTGATGACTTCAATGCACCCGCTCTCACATTGCGAACACGAAAACTCCTGAAAACAATAATATAGGAAACTGAACTCAAGATGCAAGAAATTTTAACATAGGAAAGTCAAGAATTATAATATATTTATCCTCTTGTTAAAGGTGTCAAAATAATAATACCGTTGTCAGGGCTATACATTATTTATCAAGATGATAAGTTTGTCATAATGATATTAATGATATAAAATATACGGGTTCCTTCGGTTACGCACCACATGCAGTTTTTAGAATAAAAATGACACCACATATATAAGAGAGGATGAGAAATATAATAAAGCAAGTCTCATCGCAAGATTCAAACTACATCGCACACTTTTGAAAAAAACTTATTTAATGTTTTGAACAGCGTTTTTTTAATTAGCGCTCTTAAAAATAAAGATATTTTAAAATTAAAATTAAATCAGATAAAATTCTCTGAAAATAACTGCAGAATAAGTCTGATACGTTTCAATAACCGTAATAATGACACTAGTTATGACTTGAATATAAATTGTAAACCTAAACAGTCTCTAACCCTAACTCAGTGAGGCGCGAAACCAATTTATAACCAAATAAATATGCTCATGAGTCATGACATGGACACGGGTGAACTGTTAATTTGCTAATAACTTGGTAAAATTCTGATTGAAAAATGCTGATTGTTCAAAATAATATTGCTGCCTTTTTCATAATTGTCAATGATTTCAACATTAATTGAACATTAATTCAAATATAACACGATTTTCATTAATAACAAGCCAAATGGTTCGTACTGTATTTTACAAAAGTATTTTGGGATTAGGGTTAGGAAGGGTTGGTCTAGTACATGATTCATTTTTCAGGTATATAATATTAACGTTAAATAATACAATAAATCATTATTAAAATACGTACGTCTAAATTTGGTACAATATTTTTCTGACAGTTATGACAGAACCATAAATCTGTATCCGTCTGATTTCCCTCCTCCCTACTGCTTGCCATATTTTAATTATTAGATTTTAATTTATTTTAGTAATAATTTAAAAAATAAATAAAGTCAACAAATAAATCTCAAACTAGAGACAGAAATTTACCACAAACGTGATGAAATCATTCTGAGTAGTAGAAACAATATGTTTCAAATAAAATAACTATAGTTATTAATTGAACGTAGTAAATAACAATGGCGTAGCGAGGGGGGTGCGGGGGGTGCGGACCGCACCGGGTGACATCATCGTAAGGGGGGTGACACCAAAATCTTGGACCGAAATTTTCCTCCGAAAAAAAGAAATAATAATTACACAAAAAATAAATAAGAATTGTTACAGAAATAACAATTGTAATAACAACGTAAATGAATAGCAACGTAAATGAATAACTCATTCATTTACGCTTGATCTGTGAATGAACTATATAAATAGGTTGTATATTTTCTTATAATTATTTTTTATTTATTCTCATGACATCTACTCACCGACCATTTCTGTGCATCTACTTTTTTCTGGAATTCATGCTTCCATGCGATTATTTAGATTGGAGTCAAAAGAAAACGAAATGTTTCCATAAATCTTCATGAAGACAACTGTACAAAATCACGTATCAGTATGAAAAATACGGAAGAACGTCGTTATTTAAATCTGTTTATTCAATATCAAATGATTAGTAATTACAATTGTTTCATTGAATTATATAAGATCTTGACCTTGTCAAGTTGAAATCTTACAATTTAAATTTAATTATTTGATCACATTTTTACTCAGGGGTTAAATTCCTATAGAAGTTACTATAAGCCTATGCCATGGTAGTTGCCTGCTATAAAAATGTAGTAATTATTCAGATTTTCGGTCAATGAATGACTCAATCCTTTGTGAATGATTGTTTTAACTTTAAACTTTTCTGCTTAACTTTCACAGCATTAGTTTAGAAATTATGCAAACATTTAAAGCTTATGATTATGCTCAGATGAACACAAAGAGTCATAAAATGTCAGATAAACAGCAGTTAATCGACAGCTTATGTGAATTAAGTCGTTTATGTCTATTACTTGTAATCATGGTTAATGCATTAAATTCTAAAGGGAACTACTATAACTTTTCGAATAATATTAAGCTTAAGTTAAACAGATGTGTATTAAATGATTAATAAATCAAGAATACAAGTGACCAAATGTTATAAATAGATATATAGCAAATCTATTATAATAACAGGCTTACAAATTAACTGCAGTGTCGTTTCATTGAATAGCATTATTGTTAACAATTAAAATATTTGAGAAATATTTTCAAATGATATTTTGCTAAGCGTAATTTATTTAAGATATTTTTCTGAATGTTGTCTATTTTATGATTAAAGGTAAATATAGAAATGAGTAGACCTAAGCTATATAGAATCTATTATAATAGACTATAGAGCTTTGCAGTTCTTTAAATATTCATTATTATGAATATTTATAGAAACATAATGTTTATATGACATATAATAGATTAGAAATGATATGGTTGATATATTTCAATAGCGGTAGCTTAATGACAGAAATATTTATTCGCTTTAGAAATTAGAAACTTAAAATTTTGAGTTAAGAAATATTTATTCGGTTAGGGGGTGTTGCCGTAGGGAGGAGAGGGTGGTGAAAGCAAGCATGTTTGCTAACGATCTGTTTTGAATTGCTTTTCCATCAATTCAAATCTTCCCAATGGACACAGTTAATATTAAATGCTAAAATAGCATCAAGGGTTCATATTATCATAAATTAATAATAAAAAATACAAAAACAGAAATACGATAATGTTTTATTATTGTATTCACACTTAATTAAAATATTTAATCATATGTAGAGGTAGTAATATTCTGAATCAAATTAGTAATGATCAAGCAAATGCTATTATGTCTTTATATTTCAAGATCAAAATAAAAGATTAATAGTGTATCACAGACTATATCTATTCTTATTATGATTTACATGCATGCTATTTTTCAATTATTATTCTTATGAATAAAATAACTAATTTATATTTACAGTGCAAAGTCTATAAAATCAAAATTTAGAATACAATTAATATTTGATTACTTTAAGTTAACATTACATTTTCAAATGAATTTAAAATATACAAAGTTATTAATGAAAATACAAGACGTGTAAATAGGAATTAAGCAAGCAAATATAAAAATTAGAATATTATTTTAACTGATAAAATATATCTATATACAGAGCATTATGATTAATGCATACTGGCAGAAATATAAAATTAATAACTGATATAGGACAGAAAATTTACAACGCATTCACGATTCAACAACATCTCAAAGTGTAGATTAATGTAGCCTCATTCTGATGACAAAGTCATTAAAGTTGAACAATTTAATTGGCACATAAAACAGAGTTCAATTTATGAATGATTTTATTGTATACTTGGCAAACACTAAATTAATAATTAAATAGTAACTTATGTGCAATATTACACTATTAACTAATTAATTAAAGCCTACTACAAAATGCAAATGCGTGATTATTAATGTATAATGCAAGTTTTGGAAACTAATGCAAGTTTTGAAACGATAACGAAGACATCAAATCTGTAAAATAAGATGCAGTGAATACAGGAAATTTTTTATCAAATAAAATCTAATTTATGATTAATAGTCACAGAAAGACTTTCAGTTAAAATAAATTTATTTTTGTTCTAATTCCTTTGTCAGTTATAGTGTGTTCTGTATAACAGCAATGCATGCTCCTGACTTAAAAGATGTCATTAATAAATATTAACATGTTCTGCAACAGTATATGCCATTAAAAAATAAGTAAGCACAACATTAATTAATATTTCGATTAAGAGAAACAAATAAATTACAAATACACTATCTTTCTGCCTATCTGTTCATTTAGCATAAGTTTTAAAATATGAATAAATCATCTGCCAGAATTATGCAGGTCTGATCAGAATTATGCAGGTTCATTGAGATTATGCAAAACCCTAATATGATACTTAAGTAATGCAGCTGATCTGTATTATCAACAATTTCTGCAAAAAGTTCGTAGCGCTATAGTCTTTAAAATACATCCAATGTAAGTACTAATCTCCAATCTAAAATTAAATGTACTAGATGTTATATTCCAGGGCTGTTAATTGCATTCAGGCATAGTGCAAAATTTAATTATGACAGAAATAAAATTTAGTGTAGTTATCCTATATATTCAAATGTGTGATAATAATCAAAACAGATTTAACCTCTTAAAATTAACTAAATATATGAAGAAAAATTAAAAAAATCACTTGACAATGATGGAAACTGAAACTTTATAATAAAGAAAGCAGCAATATTATAGTAGAATGATACAGTGGATGCCTATACAAGCCCAGAGAAGATAACAATTGACATTGATTATTGAAGAAAACAACAATATTAATAATTGGTTAACTTTATTTAAAATATATTTCATGGTTACAAAAGAAATTATTACATGTACTATTTTTCTAACAATAGCATGAATGAACTTCTAGCAGTAATTGTAGCTAAAACAGATTGGCTACTAACCAGATAAAGAACGTTAGCACAAATAGCATTAAGTTTGGAATGTTCTACTCTTTATATTTATAATTAGATCCCAACATTTTCAAACATCAAGTAATGTAATCAATATATTCAAATCTATATCTTCTAACACAAATTATAAACTGCAGTATTAAAAAGGCATACTCTCATGGAATGCCTCAATAGTTTGGGTAGCTCAGTGGTTACATAATCTTTATACTGAGCTTGACTTTGAATTTAACAGAAAATCTGCAGCACGTTCAATGTCCCAGTCATACAATTCAAGCACCTTTTGACAGTTTTCCTTCGATGCCAATTCCAGCTTTATCAAACTATCTACAAGCAGCTCCATTTCGTGTCCCTCAGGAATGCAATCGCATGCAGTCCTATTTCGTGTGCTCCTGTTTGTTGATGTTGAGTTTCCGGGAATGAGAATTTTTTGAATAGAAAGACAGTCACATGAAGTCTGTGGACAAATAGTTCTCTGTTCATGTTTCTCAGATATCCGACTGTGATCTGTTCGACAAATGGATTCTTGACAACGAGTTTGATTTTTGTTACTAGACCGAAGATCTAGTTGATTTAAATCAGTCCTATTATGATCTTCAATCACACGTTGCACCCACGGTCCAGCCAAATTATCGTGTTCGTCGTAATCCAAGTGATTATTATAACCGTGATTCGTTTCAATGAAGAACGGATCTGAATCAGCGGATGAGCAATCTTCATCCAAACCCATCTCATTCGATGAAAGAAGATGTTGCTCGGAGTCCGACCGATTACATTGTAGCTTTCTGTTTTGTCCCATGCAGCACGTAAACAGATTCTGTAATCTATCTTGTGGAAAACGAACAGCTGTTGCAGATGGGCCACTGCACACAGCTCCGTCTGGCCACAGAGTATTGCTGCCGTTATCCTTCGTGCTAATGTTTGTGTAGTCCTCTCTATTTGCGGTAGAAAAGGTAGATAAATCTCGCGGTAGTTTGGCCTCCAATAGAAAGTAATGTGTATCACAAATTTGTAAACCATTACAAATGACAGGACGAATGTTCGTGCATAATGATGACGATGATGTTGACGATGTTGATGATGATGAAGAGGAGGACGAAGATGATGATGATGATGGTGATGATGAGGAGGAGGAAGAGGAGGATGAGGACGAGGAGGGGGATGATGGTGATGAGACAGTTGCAGTAGGAGTGCGTGGCGTTGGTGCTTGACTAGCTTCATAGTCACGTGGTGGCAAGGACGGTATTCTGTCAATCACAGATGACAGTGACTCTCTAAATAACTCGTCTCTTTTATCAACTTGACTCACAGGATATGACGAGGGCATGTTTGATGAATCAATGCGTGATTTGTTAACATTACGTACTTTACGCGATCTACTGAAACTTGAAAATAGTTTTAGTTTGCGTGAATCTTTCCGTCTTATTGGTAGTTTTAGGTTCAACGCAGCTTCGTCAACAAAACAACAACAATCGTCTATCTCAGTGCTGCTATTATTGGAAGAGTTATAAATATCCGAAACGTTATAGAAAGTTTGCCTTTTTAAGCTATTTCGTAACTTTTCTCCCGTAGGTTTGGTGGTTACAAGAATATCACCACCGTAATGAGACTGAGAGGAAGGTCCAAACTGGGCAAAACTGATTCTAAATTCCGTAGACTCCATAGTTCCTCCACTGCTTCCACTGTCATCATCCAAAGAATTAGAGCGAGGTTGGATTGTTTTGAATGGTTCGACCCACGCGTGAACGATGGAGCCGTCATCGTCTGTGTTCAGAGGGTAAGACATCTTGTAGGCAGTCAGCTGTAGTGCAAGCCAGGTAGAGGCCAGATATTAGGTAGATCAATGCATTAGGTAGATCAATGCATGACCTATTTAAATGAAAACAAAAATATTATAAGTGAAAATTTATTACAGTAAACTTACAGTGATTAGAAACATGGGGATACAAGCAATCAAATCTTTTAATATTTATGTTAAAAACATTCTTAAAATGTACAAACATTTACAGTAGGTGACCTTTTTACACCTTAGGTACAAACTGTTCTTTGAAACTACATTAGCTGCAATATTTCGAATAATAATTACAATATTTTTTAGAAATTATAGAGCTGTTTGGTTATTGTAATATTTTAGACAATATACTGTCTTAAAACACGGCACAACAGTGTTTTTATATTTACTATTTCTGGATGGAAGACTTCAAAAATTTATAGAATTTGTGATCATTTTTTAACCATTTTTTAACACATCTGTATACTTATAAGTTATTCATATTGACATTCCCAAAATTAAGAGACGTGACAAAAAATAAAGCACAAAATGCTTCAACAAGGCCACCGCATTCATAATATCACAAGCAGTGTTTTTATTGATACCATTTATACAGTGCTTTTTTCTTAACCTTCCTTCTCCAAACCCCTTCGCTACAATAGAATCAAGCCGCTTTAAGTCATAAACATTTTGCAGCAAATAATTAAACTCATTAAATTGTTATATTCTATTACAAATGTAGGCCCAAAATCGAGCGCGCGGTAATCCAGTTATCAGCACATCATAATTTAAGTAGAATATGACACAGATATCTAGCCACCGTGGTGTATTCATTTAGTCAAGTTGGTCTCTGAAGCGTATCGATGAAGTACACTCAATCACAAAAGCAGATAGTAAATTATATCAACAGTCGCTGACGAACTAACTTGAATTAAAAAAAATTCAAACACATATCATTACAAGAATGACAGAATACACAATTTACAGTTGATTAGATAAGTAATTACAGAAATAACTAAAATAGAGCGATAAACAATTTGAGCATATTGAGTGACTTATTTATATTTACTAGTTACAATAATACATAAATAAAAGAGTTTGATATTGAATTAATATAAAACTGATTCAGTGTTAAAGTAGGCCTCTAGGATGATCATGATGATCATCAACAAATCAGACTAAAAAGAATATCGTTATTTTCTCATGATTAATAAAAAATTACAAAATAAAGCGAAAATTAGAATTAATGTCATATAATATTATATGATTCAGTATAGTAAGCAGTGTACAACGACAACGGATATTGTTAGTAACTTTATTACTACTCAATGTACTGTATAAGATTTTTATATAATTTATTTTCAAGTAAGACAACTGAAAGCACAATATTCATTAATAAACATTTTTACAAAAGATTACTAAATGTGATAAAATAATACAAAATTATTTGATCGGCCAAACAAAGTAGGCACTCTTATTCTCGTACCTGGTACAATAATTATATTAGAGTTTTATGCTTCATACAAAATATTTAGAATTAGAAAATTTACAATACCAAGAGAAAATGTTTTAATGCAAATGTTTTTTTATGAAGCCCAATTGATAACGACTAATGTTGATCGACTAATGTTGATTTTTGCTGTCGACTTTATCATCAATTAACAATCTGTAAATCATCGATTGACGATCTATATCAATTGATATCAGGTCAATTTTTATCAACTAATCATGCCAATTTCTTTAATGAATCCATAATTTTGTCAATTTATCAAGAAATGGGTTAAGGGACTATAGTCGGCCCCCCATCCCTTGATCGTCAATCCGTTCCTCGATAACTATATTGTATAAATTTAAACCTTAAGCCTCGTCATCATCATCGTCATCATCTACATTCTTTAGGGAAAAGATCTCTTATATTGAGATTCATTATAAAGTCACCTTACATCAATATTTTGTTGACTTTCAATTAGAACAGACAAAATAGACTGTAACAATATTGACAAGTTACTGCTTGTCTAGAGTATCATAATAATTCTAATAAAGTAATTTTCATAGAGTCTATTCATAAATTTATGAATTGAAAATGATTTCTACATAGATATAGGTCACCATCCTACAATTAGTGCCTGATTGCTGTGGTCTCGGTAGACTGTAAGGGACCGCTGATAAATGTCCAACTCATAATGCTATATAAAATTTATTATCAATCAAATTATTAATGTCAATTGATTTATGGGATGTAATTAATTCACTGTATGGTTCGGTTTGAATTATTTACTGAAAATCACTCGTGTATTAAAATTACTGCAGCCTAAAATATTATCTAAACAGAGATCACACAGCATGTCATTTAACTTTTAAATAAATGCCAACAAGTTGCAACAACTATTAATAATTTATCACAAATTTGTAGAAGTTTTGTAACTTTATGATTACATTTCTCACTGTGTGTGTAGGAGCAGTAGCAAAATCGATGACAATTATGTATTATTAAGATTAAAATTAATTTTTATCTCAAATGACTGCAGCCCAAAGTAACTATCTGCAGCCCAAATTCATCTTTAGGAAACAGTCCAAATAATAGGGCTTGTACCCTATTCATACTGACGTACAGTGACAATTATATATAAAGATATTATGTAGATACCTTATATAGATAATCAATAATAGCTGCTAGAATAATTGGTACGTAGACATCATTTTAAAATACTATATTATTAGCATTTTGTCCATATTAATTATATTATTCATACTCGGATCATCTGAGAAGTAAATTAATTAATTAATACCTACGTGAAGCGATAAATAAATAAAGTAATCATCCAACGAAAATTAGCTGAATTTAAATTTGGATAGTAAATTAAATATTCGGATAAGTAGGCACTTAGAAATGACTAGATTAGAAAACGAGTGGTTCTCATATGGCGCCCATATAATGTTATCTATGCACTTAATTAGAAACTCTGCCCAGTAAGTTTCATTAATGAATCGTTTGACCTCATTATTACACAGTCTTGATTTGTATGTGTAACAGCGGCCTCACTAAAAGAGAACTGATTAATTACTTATTCATTATACACTCTAATTTATGGTATTTTCTGAAGATAACAGGCAATTTACACAATGTCATGTAGTAAAGTAATCGCCTGTTTTAGACTAGACGTGTGCAGGATTAATGTAATATTTAGCTCAAAGCTTCTTCCTAATAATTGGATAGAAAGTATTTTTACTCAATTTTCCATATTATATTTTTTATATTACACTTTTAATTCAATTTTCATTTATAAGCGCACATAAATTAAGCTAGGTAAATGCTAAATTCACTGTGTATACATTAAACAATACTGAAATTTATCATTATAATCAGTTGTCAATCTTCAGAGACCTTAAATCTCCCAGTGAAGACTTAATGTTCACAGTGTTTAGTGTCCAAGTCAATGTTTTCACACCTTATCAAGATAAGCTATAAAAGAACGTCACTTGAAGAAACTAATATACAACTAATTGTATAATAAATGATTTAGAGAAAGACTTGATAATTGTTATCAATGTGCGATTTGGCAAAATGCCAGAGTATACTAAAATAATAAACTACTCCATTCAATTGTACAGAGCGCGTGTATAGCTGAACAATTGAGAATATTTTAAGATTAAATCATTATAATAAGTATATATGACATGATCTAACAAAATGTAATTATAAATGTATCTTCCAACAGCATTAATTGTCGCATAGGTCTATAATTATTTTATTTTAAAATTGTTTATGCCACTTTAATAGTGAGCATTGCAAGTGTCTATACAGTCATTTCAGACAAAGTTTTATTGTTTCGCTAATAAAAAGGAATATTGTTTTTATTAGTACAAAAAAGTTAATTATATGCTAATTTACAGCTTTTAGTTCGATTAACATATCTATTACTTAGAAATGTAAACTTAACGTGTAGCTGGCAGCAATGTATATACGAGAGATTAAACTACTATCCAGTCTTCTCATATTACAAGCTGCTTGCCTTGTACCGTTTGGCAAACAAACAAGTTAATACTCGATAGCCGCAGATCAATGTAAACATAACGAAAGAGGCTCCAGAGTCATAATAAAACTGCATACTTAAAATAGCATTCTAGCAAATCGTTCCACTTGTAATAGAGTGTATGCATGAATGAGCAAGTGAGTGAACGAAAGAGTGACTGAGCAAATGAGTCTGAGAGAGCGAGTGAATGAAAGAGTGAGCGAGAGAGTGTATAAAATATAAGCGATCTAACAAGTGAAAATGAACAGAGAACTACTAAGCTTATATTATGAATATATACAGTGTATGCAAAAACTTCATCAAATCTAAAAACACATAACGTCTATAATTGTTATTAGTCAATACCAAATATATTTATACCCCGTTTTAAAATCGAGAGTTTACAATTTAGCAATTGCTAATTAGTAATTGTACAATTGTATCTTTATCAACTACAGTATATGAGCCATAATTGCTACAGACAAATCTTCAGTCTATTTAAAACATAATATATATATCCCATGGTGACATAACCCATTACGAAAAGACGACATTAAACACTGTAAACATTTTAAAGCTACAAAATACTCATCTTAATTAAATTACTATAAAATTGATTTATATTACAGCAGAGAAAGTAGTGAATTTAATTAATGCAATGAAAGAGGAAACGATCAGCAAACAAGCACGCCTTTCGACCAAATGAATGGGAGTGAGACGATGCCCGACATGCAAGCAATAATGCCCCTTCCTGTCGTAAATTTCTGACATTCTCAGAACAGCTATACAGCCATTATAATTACAGATCACCAGATCACCATTATAATAAAAAAACGATTATTTGAGAGAGAGAGAGAGAGAGAGAGAGAGAGAGAGAGAGAGAGAGAAATCATTTGAACAGTCAAATACAAATCATTGTAATTAACACTGGCTACACGGCTATTTAAGTGTATATAATGCAGCCATATGTCACAGTTAAATTAGCACACAGCTAAATTACTTACAAGCTGTGTGCTTATTTAACTGCGATATATTTATTACTATAAATATATAAATAAATACAAATCAATAAATCCTGATTTATTGATTTTTTGGCATTATTATGTAATTTTGCCTACCATCATAGCATCTTTTTTCGTTACCTTTGATTCGTTTGTCTTACTATAATGATTAATCTTTGTAGTATAATAATTGTGATATTTTGTAATTAAAAACAGCTATGGGACATATTTTATTGATAGGATTGACAGGTTATAAGTGCAATCAAGTAATATATAAATAAATTTGAATTTTAAATCAATAAAAATCAAAAACTAACTCTTAATTTAATTTTATATCACTTAAACTCTTTGTTTTATAGATATCTAAGCGTGACAACACATATATATGTACACGTATTTGAAATAAATTACTTTAGTTTGTACAAACAATCGAGTGTAATTAATACACTCACAAACAACATAAATTCTCAACAGTTTCATGAAATAAAATATACGAACTTGCTCTGTGAATAAAACTTTCGAAATAGTTCTGCACTAAATCAGTTTCAAGTACTATATAGCATAACATTTGAAAAAAAATTAAGATTTAGTCCAAGATAAATTTGCTTAAAGAATAAATATTATTACTACAATGATCAATCAAATATTTCTATTTTCATCTAAACAGTAAAAATTAAATTCATGAAATTTAACTAAATTTGATTTAATAAAATAAATAAAATAAAAGAATCACTCGACGACATTGCCTGATACTTCATCATTACTCGTTTGTGTAAACGAATGGCAATTTTTATATACCATCACAATTGTTTGAATTAATGTTTCAACAAATTATCTTCATGCAATTTATTTAAAAATGTCTTAAAAAGATCTTAAACATTATAATAGACAAGGAAGTCCCTTAAAATAAAAAATTTTGTTTTAGATCGAGACCTTTAAATTTTCTCGATATCGTCTATAGACGAGATAATGTCTCAAGAAATTGCATCGTTGCAAATAAATCGACTTGTACTTAGAAAATTAATATAAAAATTATCATAAATATAATATAATATAAATAGGTCTGCATTACAAAAATCTCCAAATAAACTGCATAATGCTGCGAGAACTGAAAATATACTAAAGATCTTATTTTCATAGCCAATTTTCTTTTCAAACAAAAAAGCTGACAACGTTGCTTTGTTTTTTATTTTTACATCACTTATATTAGCTTCATGTTTGTTTGTACGTACGTACGTACGTACGTACCTACGTATGTATGTACGTATGTATAGTACAAATATTGTCATCAATATTTAGCCAACTTCCCATTTTACCTTTGACTTGCAATTTTGCATGCAAGACAACTTACGATAAAAATTCACGAATCAATTAACAAATATCCTAATTGATCATTAAATTAATAAATTATTCAATTAAATTCATTAGCTTCATTATTCAACGTTTTGAGACGACCCTTATTGACGAACACAACGCTACGTTACTAACAAATTAATTCATTATTGAATTGCACGGGGAACCTATCCACATGTAACAAAGAATAATCTTTTAAAAAATAAACATTTTACGCAACAATATGTAATAATATGTATTAAAGTGATGTTCATAAAAAAAATATTTTTTACAAAAGTGATTAATTACTACGCAGATACAAATTTGGCCTCACCAATATCAATAAATTTATCAATCATCTTTATTCCATTTAACAAAATTAAGAGATTGACAAGTGAATTTTGTCGCAAAAAAGTCAAGAATTAGTGCACGGCCGTGGGGGGGAAATTGAACCTGCAAGATTCCTAATTTGTTTATGAAACATAATTATGGACCTATTCTAGCTTAGTAGCTCGCTCTCCAGCTACTAAGCTAGAATTGGTTTCCGTCCATTGGTTCCGTCTCTATAACATCCCTTCCCCAACCTGCTTTCCACTTACGGATATCCACCATTTACAATGCTAAACTTAATTTTAACACTGTGGGGTTATAAATGAACATTATTTTAATTCTATTTTTTCTCTCTCTCCCGATGTATACATAGTGTATCTACACTACACCGAGTTAACCATAACTTTCAAATACACTGATCAATAAGGATGAGATAATAAATATCATCAATTAAAACATGAATTTCAATCCAAAATTAAGGCGTGACTGAATTTATTTGAATTTAAAGCTTCAAAACATAACAAATGATTATAACCCATAACATGAATGTTAAATATATACGGGTGAATTTTGAATTTTAATTGATTTAAACAGAATTTACACTCTACATAATAGCCTACCTTTCGAAGTATTTTCGTATCATAATTTCAAATATTAACGCAATACGATTATATTTTATTGAAAGTCGTATGACTAAGCTTATAAGTTATATCTATAGTTATATAGTTATCGTATAAAAACAAGCGGATATTGGCAAAAAATCAGTAACATGAAAAGAATATTTTATGGATATAACTGTCCAACATTGAATTCACTTACCTAAATGCCTCTACAACAGATTTTGAATCGATTGAACCACTATACTTTGACAAGAAGGCCTGCTAAATTTAATCCAGTAGCTATAGTAGCTTACGTGTAGAATAAACGAAGTTGACTAATCGTTCCTAGGAACAATCACTAATCCAAATTACTTAATCGAAAATCTAATATAATATTACCGGAAAATACCTTGCATTGATAATAACTATAGTACAGTGTTAAAGTTGGTACGGTTTATTAATAAAACTTGGCGATACGCTAGGTCGAATATATCGGTATAAACTGCAAGTCGTAAAATACTCAAAGGCTAGAACGACAAAGTTCGTTGTACGCTAACTTTAGGCTAATGTAGTGTCATTGACAAGAGCAGCATAGCCAACTAGCCGTGTTGAAAACTTCAATAGTCACTGTGTAAAGTGCTCTATTCATAAAGGAAAACTGATTAGGCTGCAACAATCAATTGTGTAGGCCCTATATAACGGTGTATTTATATGCTTGCTTGTATCTGTGCGCACACCTTAGATGTGTTTTATAACATTGCTTGAGGGCACCGGAACAATTTTGCTTATAAGGGGGAGGGGATTTTTAATAATCATCTCACCTTCATCTACTACTCCCCCTATCCCCTTGGAATAGTGAAGTACACAGACATTTTTCTGGAAGGAGCCGAAAATCACCATAAATTTGTGTTTAGATTATGCACATTACTGACTGCAACTTTTATGTTGCTCTCTTACGTTCAATGTAAAGGCAGCGGCGCAATGCCAAATGCATACCAACTGTTTTTCCACTTGGGGGGGGGGCGTCAGGCGCCCCCCCCTAGGTGCCTATCACTTCCGATGCAGGCCTGTCGTATGAGCGAATAAATATTTATATTTTTAAAACTTTTGTTGTTACGGATAGGATAAATAGTAATTGTTCAGATTACTTATTTTATTTAAATAGAAAATAATTAATTTTCTCGACAACTGATTAATTTTTAGGCTCTCCCTGCCCCCTCCCCCCCTTGTTCCGACGCCGATGTCCTGCTATGCAGCTGTGTACCAGCCATAAAGTTGTTATTAATGGAAATTGGACATCTTGATTAATAATTATTATTATTTTTAGCCCATGGTGTCTTGTTGCTTTGAATGTGAGAATGAACAATCATGCGTCTACTCGAGTCTTCATTACCACTAAGATAACACATTAGAAAGACAGACTATAGACTAAAGTTGACTATGTTTATGCATTACATATTTTTGTAATTTGTTATAGGCCTAGTGCGCCATCTAAAGAAAGAAAAGTAGTAAATCTATAATAATATAAAGGCGACTTTAAAATCAGAAGTAACAGATTTGAAATAGTGGTTTCCACTTTTCCTCATTCGAAAGTTTATTATTCACTATTATTGACAATTATAAGTTTAAATTAATGATAATTGTAAATAATATATTAAATAATAAATTAAATAAAAATTGTATAAAATGGCCTGATTCTCTCCCTTCTCCTTCTCCTCGTCACATCCTCCACCGCCCCCGCTCCCCCGCATTTAAATTAAGAGAATTTTAGTACGAAATTTAAAAAGCTTATTAAATTATTTTAGAAAATTTCTTATTAATCACTTACATAAAGAGATAATCGGGTATCTTGTTAAATATAATAATTGGTCACCCTTTTCATATATAAGCATACGTTTTTATCATATCAGCTAACTATTTCTATGTCTTAAATTAGTAGACCCACGGTACAAAGGTCTATTATATGACTATATTTATGTTTCCATTTATAAACGCAAAACTAAGCGTGTATAGCGCTGTATACCCTGCGTATTATAAATAATAGACAAAAATGAAATTCTATTTACAGTTAATGAATGATGGAACCCCGTAAGTTAGTGATGGTGAGGTGGGGGAGAGGGTGAAAGATGTAATTTTGGGACATAGGCAGCCTATGTCCCAAAATTTAAAAAGTTATATTTTTACAGTAATTCTACACTAGTTAAATATAACTGTGTTATATTTAGATTCTGCAATTAATTAAATGGCAATATATGCGAACAAGATTTAAATCGAAAAAATATAGAATAAGCTTACTTTTTAAATCGTAGCACTGTGAAATAATTAGGCCTATGATAGGCCTAATTATTTCATAATAATTAGGCCTATGATAGGCCTAATTATTTCATAATAATTAGGCCTATGATAG
>JAQIXG010002333.1:0-18034 GCA_034700105.1 Oconnorella tubifera | reverse complement strand
AGTTGTTCCGCACGTTTGTGGCGAAAATAAAGTGCGTTAAAGTGCGCGAACTTTTCGAATATAATAAAGTGCGTTAAAGTGCGTTAATAAATGCGTTAATGATAAATTAAAATAAAGTGCGCTAAAGTGCGTGCACTTTTCATCAGATATAAAGCGCGTTTCGCACGTGCGGAACAACTATGGTTAGATCTGTGCAAAAATTAGTTGAATCTTCAGTACAATTATCTCAAATTTTTACATGAAGTGTGTTGTTAGAAAGAAAATTGGTTTCAATACATAATATACATAATACAATTGATAAGGACCTTAATAATTTTAAAATAATACGTCCGGACACCGGACTCTTATATACTATAGTATACATCGTGGATTCGTGGTCTATAAAAGTAACAATATTCATTTATTGTTAGGTTAGTAAGTATACTTATAGCACTATTATAGTAAGACTAATCTTTTAAAAATCAAGCCTTATTAGAGTAGTAAACCATAAGTAGGTCCTAAACCCTTAACAAGATAATCCACTACATCCACTCTAACTAAAATTGCTGTTGAAGAAGACTTTTCAATCCAATTTAGCCTGCTCAAAACATCAAGCCATATTTTTAACATAGCCTATAAGCCGTTAGTTAAAGATCTTTTGTTAGCCACGTACTCTTTGGCCAGCTATCATAGGCTCGATGCTTGAGTTAGGCCGACACGTAGAACTTGTTTATGAAGGGGGTAGGCGAGCTGCCAGGAGGGTGGCACGGCAGCTCTGGGTGGGTGCGCGGCGGGGAGGAAGCACCGACAGCTAAGCTTTGGCCGCCGCCGCGTAGCATTGGCTGCACGAGATAGAGATATTAGAATTAAGAAGGACAGCCAGAATACGCGTTTTCTGTGCACAATTAAGCGTTCAAAGTCATCGTTTGATTATGAAGATCAAAATCGATAATTATCATTACAGTGGGTGTGTTTGAAAAAACGAATGAGTTGTTGTTTGTTTGCCATATACAGTTGAACGCGTTTTGTGCTCTATTTGATAGTGAAAGAGAAAGATAGAGAGAGAGAGCGAGAGAGAGAGAGAACGCTAGAAGCCGATAAACAGCGCTGCTATTTCTGGCCATTTTGTAGTAACGCGGCGGCTTGCGTGTATTATAGACTCGGATGTAAAATCGTGCGATTTCAATCGCGATTTCGTGACTATCCGTCAAAGGAACAGGTAAGTGAAACATATGATCGTGTAGAGGAGAATGTTCTGTTTAAGTCTGTACGTGTAGTTTGGTATTCACTTCTCCGGATGCGGACATACGGATGGTTTTAGAGAAGGACTGGTTACGAGATTCGCTGTTGACATGCACAATATTGAGCGTTCATACTATAGTAGAGATTCTTCATTGCAATGTAAATAATGTAGTATTGTACAGGGACGATAGCATACTGGCTGCGAATATGTTTTGAGCGTGCAATAGACTGAGACGCATCAACGCATTGATTGAAAGTTACAAATAAATAATGAGCTATATTGTCAGCTGCTGATACTAGTCTGTCATCTTTGGATGCTTCGAATCTACTGACACGTTGCAAGGTGGAATAAATCTTTTATCATTAGTTCTGCTGATGTATTGATAATATAGTCTGCAGTTGAATTGGAATGAAAATGACCTTGCTTTAAAATAAGCTTCGATTATCTTTGATTATACAAGTTCAGTTTCATTATTGGAGTAGAGTTGGCTAACTCCAATTTAATATTGACTAATGATATGCATTTTTGTGATTTACTACAGCAAACTGTTAAATCTAAGGTTTCACAGTATTACAATAATTAAACAGAATTGAGAAGTTTAACCTTATGTTGTAAACTTGTCTAATTAGGCTATATGCCTATACTTGAAGACTAATGTAAGTAAAAAATATGCTGTAAAAATGATTTATAGGAAAATTCTAATAATTATTTTGTGATCTATTCCTAAATTGTAAATCTGACTTTGGTCTATTTATATCATTTACTGTATGAAAAATGAATTGATATTTAATGTTATATATAATATAAATTCAGGCTCACTATGTGTATATTATGATGTGATAGGATATTAAGATATTTTTAATATTTGAGAGTAAAATGTAGTGTTATTGATAGATAATTGCAATGGTTTCTTCAAGCCTTAAGGCGCAGGAACCTCCAGAAGATTTGGAAATCCCATCAGAACTGTGTATTAGTCAGTCTAAAGCGGAACCAGGAAGGCTTGGTTAGTTTCCTTACTATGATTTCAGCGTAGTTCTATTCATTGAGTCGATGCTTTTGTCCTTAATGTTTAGTGCTGTTTTTTTACGAAGATATAAAGATACTGTTACAAAACTTTTACAAATTAGTAATAGTGTAATAATTATTCTAAATATAATTAAGCCTTATTGCTGTTTAACGATATTGAGCGATGTTAATTAAACACTGATTATAATGATTGCTAATTAATAATGTAAGTTAATTATAATTTATTAGCATTATAATGTGAATAGTGCGTGTAATTTGTGTTAAAAGTTTACACATTGAAATTTTGATCAGATTGTAAAGATATAACTAAACATAACTTGATTTTATGACTAGTGCAAGTTGCAACTACAAGAAACTGTATTTTGATCGGTAATCTCTTCGGTTAGTTTTTTGAAAGAGATGTTATTGTAGTGTTTTACAATTATACATTGACATTTGAGTGTATTGTTTTTTAAAATTTCGATTGATTTCGTAGGATTATGGTGTAAAGAAATGATTCTTCAGGGAAGTCGTTTTGGTCCTTATGCCGGTGAAAAGGCTATTGAATTTAAGGAGCATATGGATCCTGCCTTTATGTGGGAAGTAAGTATATTTCTTTGGGGATTATCAGTTTTCAATTTTGCTTAAAGTTTTAATTTGTTAAAAATTTATCATTTCTGTGTAGTTCTTGCCAACTGATAAATACAGAGGATTATTAAAATGGTATAATATTAAACATTTTGTACAGCCTTTTCTGTGGGTGTAGAATCTATGATTATCTTATATAGTGTAGTTATCTTTAAATTGTAAACTATGTTCCTATGTTCTTTTGTTATACATTTGATACTAACAAATTTTTATTTGGTTTTATTATTTTTAATTTGTTGTAGTTTAATAATAGTGTATAAAAATGCTCTTTTAACTATAACTGTTCAAATCAGCAGCTGTTCTGATACAAAGTTATTTGAGTTACTCCATTGATCCAAGGCTTTGCTGATTTACAATATGTCATTATTTACATCATCATAGCCTTTTGCTATATAAAACCATTATAAAAAGAAATGTTGTTGTTATTCTAAAAATTTCCTTTAGAATATTTACCTGTTTTTTCACATTTATTTATTCAGTTATTCAGTATTATTTAGTTATTCTGTAGGATATTTGTTCCTGAAGTTTATAATAATAAATTCGTGCTATATTTACATCAGTTGGATTGAATCTATTTTTTAAATTTAAGGTAACAATCTGAACTGTTATTAGAGTGTATGATTATTTTGACACTTTCCCGCAGATTGTGGATGTTGAGACAAAAGAATTTCTGTTTTACATCGATGCAACGAATCCGAGATCTTGCAACTGGATGCGGTATATAAATCTGGCTAGAATTGATGTGGATCCAAATATTTCATCGGAACAAGATGGCATTGATATTTACTACAAGGCAATCAAGGTATTTATGTATTTTCTTATAATATTAACCCATGATTGTAGCAGAAAACATGAAAGTATCAGAGTCAAGCCGTATAAAGAAACTGTCAAATCTTAGTAGATTTATTATTAAAATTGTTTTACATCCATTATTATACATTGATTTTTATTCTCTCTTTTTAAAATTATGTTGTATAGTGTGTACATACTCTTCAGATGTCTTTATACAAAGAGTATAAAGCAAGTGAGCATTGAGCAAGTTAATTTTTGTGTATATACTTAGATATTATCAGATCTCTGTTATAAATCCGATATTTTTTATTTAAGGATATTCATCCGGGTGAAGAGCTGCTAACTTCTTTGGAAAATTTACAAGGAAAGCGACGTCGGAGTAAACAAAGAAATGTCATTGAAAGTAAGGTTTCAGTTTATTCATTCACAAATTTTATATCTGTTAAGATACCATTTGTAAATGGTGTTAAATATGTAAATTTGAATTAAATACTTGCTAAAGAGTGCAGCAAGATAGAGAAATATTATTAACCACACAAAGGACTTTTTATTTATATTTCTAGTTTTTTAATTACTCTGCTACGAGATTTAACTTTCGTATTTTTAAATGGAGCAACTTGTTAGTTACTTTTAGAAAAAGTCTAGTCTATTTCTTTATATTTCAGTAAAACGTGCTAACGCAAGTCCCTCTCAGCCTATATTTATTCCCGTCGAACCAGATCCATCCAATAAGGACGTAGATTCAAAATCAGATGATTTAGCCATGGATAATAATTACGTTTCACAACGTGGGCGCAAACGAAACGTTAAAAAATACTGGCAGATTGATTCTTCACTCGTTGAAGCACTCCCTACAAAAATTGATAAAGTAAATGTTAAGAAAGATGAAAAAGTGAAGAAATCTGTGGAATTAGCTGATAAGAAAATTGAGAATACAAATAATCTTGGCGCAGTGGTATATAAAACTAAACAAAAAAATGATTTAGATAATGTTAATAGTCTATCCGGGCAGTTTTTTCAGTTTGAGTTACAAACGGCTTATTCTGGGAAGAATCGATTGGGTAGAAAGATCTTTCAATGCGATGTTTGCTCCGGTATTTACCGACATGGTTTTAGTTTAAAGCGACATTATATTCGTAATCACATCAACGTTAAATATATCAATAACGTTGACGCGATAAACTGTAGTATTGGAATACGCGAAGCGAATAAAACGCATGAAAATGATGATGATGATGACACTACTGTTGACAATACTGATGCTAAACTTTCCATCAAAAACGAAACTGCACAAATTGAGGAACCATCTGAAAAGAAAAATAACGATGAAAAAAATTTGTCAAGTAAAAGCAGTTCACCGATAAAGGATAATTTAATGCCGAAAGTCTGTGATAGTATATCCGCTGATGATGACGGAGGTATGGGTACGCTGAATCTCGAAGTAGATGAGATTCAAGAGTTTACCCCACCCGGGAGCTCCCAGTCATCAACGCGTGATGACCTACGCATGGAAGTTGATGAAACTGAAAGTGGAATGGCTAAAGGAAAGCAGACATTTCCGGGTTTATACAGATGTAATATTTGCGAGGGTTTGCATGATACCGTTGAGCAACTGAAGGAACATATTAGGAATCATTCAAACTGTCCGAGTGATAAGAAGTTTTCCTGTGAGCACTGTCAGATGACTTTTAAGCATAAGCAGAATCTGATGCGTCATGAAGTCGTTCATTCCGGTAATTTATAAATCTATTTGTAAAACAAAAGTATTTATTATTTGATATATTATTGTATATGAAGGTAGTTATTAATATTAAGGTTGGAAGTATTATTTTTAACAGTAGATTAAACAATGCTGACATTAGCGAATAATAATAATGTTACTTACAGTTAATATAATTAATAAGATCATACTTAATCGTCATACTTTCATCATAATTAATTTATCATAATTAATCATCATATTTTTCTACGTAAAGAAAAATATGATGATGAAATTATTCATATAAATCTTTGTCCATTTAAATTTTGTAAATTTACAGGCGCTAAAACATTCCTATGTAACTTCTGCGACAAACGTTTTCCCACTTTAACCAACCAACGTCGTCACGAGCGCATTCACAAAGGTCAGCGTCTTACGTGCTCCCAATGTCCCGGCACCTTTACCCAGACGGGTGACCTCAAGAAACATGTACGGAAACTTCACCCGGAGACGTACCAGGAATGTGCGTACTGCGCGAAGTATTACACTAGTGAGACCGCTCTAGCGGTGCATCTATTGAAAGCGCACGGTAAAGATTCGGATGCGAATCGTCGGCAAATTAGCGCGCGACGAAACGCGAGAAAGCGTTCACTGGAAATGGATCAGGCTGAATCACGTCGTCTCGCTAATTCTGCAGGTTGGTGGCGTTCATGCGTTAATTTATTAGTGTGTTGTTTAGCTTATTTGTATTTGAAGTTTTTGTGTTGTGTTAATTGTGTTTATAATAATTGTAATTGTTAATGGTATATATTTTAGCTTAACTTCATATGCTGAGAATTATTTTTACAATGATCTTAATTGTTATAAGCTGGTTAGTCTGTAAGAGATAGCGTTATAAATGTAGCGTCATTATTAGGAAAAGTTTTAAAAAAATTACTGTGACTAATAGTTATATTTGAGTGTATCCATATGATTTAGAAACTTTTCTAAATATTTTGTCCTTTTTGTCATATATTTATAAATACAATTATAATTTGCGCAATTTCTTATATAACATAGTAACTATCGTTGAGGTTTTAACTAATATATAAAACTGAATTCCGCGACTACTACTACAACAATATCATTTATTCAGGTGAAGACGCTCGAGCCAGTGCGGACACTTCCACACAACTCGAATACGCTTGCACAATCTGTCGCAAGAAGTTTCTAGACTACACCAACATGTGTCGACATCGTAGACTCGCTCACGGTCGTGGCGCGCCTCGTCTTGCCTCAGACGGCGTGCGCGGGATGGATGACGAACTAGATTATTCCTCCCTTGATGAGGCTGACGGGGTATCATCTCAACTCTGCTGGGAACGTATGGACGCCCAGCAACTCTACTTCGCACGAGTTTCTCGTAATATATCCAATAATCTTCAGAACTTTCTGGAGGGGAAAGCCGATCAGATCAGCCAGGCAAGTTCGCATATTCGATGGCGTCAGATGGCTGGGTCTGATACGATGAGTGGAGCGAAAGAGAGCGATGCTAGGAAGAAGTCGGACGGTATTAATTTGGAGGAGTTTAATTTTCCGAGCGGATTTGAAATAAGAGAATCTTCGTCACTGTATGATGTAAGTGTTGCAACTACTAGTGATGCAACCACTGGCGAATATTTCACAAAACAACCTGATATTAGTCAGAGTGAAAACGCTCAGGAATCTCAATCACCTTCTAAAGATCTTATATCACCTTTATTGAGATGTAATTTACGCGTGCCGGAAATTAACACTTGTGCGCATTGTCACGCAGTTTTTCTCTGCAAAGCAGCATTGGAAGAGCACGTTAATAGTAAACATAAAGCTTTAAGTGTGAGCAAAATAGATTCATCATCCGGGATTAGTTATTCAGACAATTCTCAGGCTATTAATCTCAGTGTTAATATTAAAAACGAGGTTATTACTGATGATTTACCAGTGGACTTAAGCTCTACATCTTTGGATACTAGTATTAATAATTCTGATTCTAAATGCATTAAGGATACAGAAGAGACTGATTCTAAAAGTGGTGTAAAATTAGAAGATGGTGTTCCGTTGAGAAAGTTCTTGTGTCTGGTTTGTTTTCGAGAGTTTCTAGATCAGCATGAACTTTATTGTCATCAAAACGAACGACACTCGAATATAGATTGTCGTCACGTTGAAGTGGATAAAGATTACAATGCGGCGTGGTGTCACAAACCTAACTCCATCGGATTGCTTAATGTATCGTCTTGTCAGATTCCCGCAGAACCAGGTGAGTTTAAATTTATATCAGAATTTTTTTATTACGATTTAAACCTTAATAAATATGTTTGTTTGTTTGTACCGTACACGAATCAATTAAAGATCTCCTAATTGATCAATTAATATATCTTGATTAATAATTTCATTAATTAATGAATGTAAGGTCCACAGATAGACCCTTTATTCTTTTTGCATTTTGAATTATTAAGTCATAGAAAATAATGAAAACATAGATTACAGTATTTTCAAAACACATAAAAAAATTATATTTAAGTGTGGTTTATAAAAAAGTCTTTTTTACAGCATCCTATTGTCAATTATATTTATTATTTGGTTTGCAGATTCTGTCGGTGACACTGTTCTCGCAAGTTTCTTGTGCACTAAATGCAAGAAATCATTCCCTTCTCGTTCTATACTTCATCAACACATCGTTGATTGCGGGGATTACTGGAGAAATCTGAGCACTCGAGTCACTTGGGTGTTTGTGCTGAGAGGCAGTCAGCTGCCACCAGCGGACAAAGGATCTAAAAAACGAGGTATTATGTGAACTGAGAATTGTTTGTAATGATTTTGGTTATATTTTGATAATGCCCAGTTTATACACAATGATGGCCTAAAAAATTATAATGTATTTACTTGGTATGGTTGTATAGATAATAAAATTGTATTTTTCATTTTTTGATATTTTATATATAGGTATATATAAAATATTAAAAAATGAATAATACAAATTTATTACCTGTATTTGAATGAAGAAAGACTTTAAGTTTTATTACTTGTTATAACAGGAGATCTAGTTAAAATGATGATATGAATGAACTTATAAATGCTTTCTACATTTATATAGTAAGTGTTTAATTAGTAACACACTTTCAGATGCATAAAAATTTATATTTATTTTGGTTAGTCGCTGTAATTATCTATTCATTCTTTCAGGCAAATTTCACTGGAGTAGTTCGCATGACACACCACGAGGCAAACAGCTGAAATTTCCCACTCACCCTATTTCATCAACTCTTGGACTTGATCCATCCCCTTTGGGTGCTCGTCGATCAGCTCGCTCTCTGGGACGCACACGCAGCACTGACTCTCTCGTCGCTGAGGAAGACGAGACCTTACGACGTCGCAGGCAACACGGTCCCACGTACAGCCCATGGCGTCACGCTCGAAGACGACAAGCCGCCGAACTTGTCGATGTCGAGAAATGCCGCGGTTGCGGAGAAGCGTTTGAGACGATTCTACAACTCGAACGACATATTCCAAGTTGCGCTGAAAAACAGCGACTTATAGAGCTGCATGCGGCTGAAGACGATGATACAGAGGATGATAATGATTATGATCCAACGAAACAGATGTGCATATACTGCGAAAGGCAGTTTACATACATGCGGATGCTTCGCAAACACATTGCCGAGAATTGTGTTGTGAGAAGGGAACTCGTTGAGAAAGGGGAATATATCGATGAAGAATGGGAAACGGAGATTTCCGCTAAATGCAGTGTTACCACTCCAGTTAATGGGGGAGTGGGAACGGGGGGAAGTTTAATGTCTAGTGTAACTAGGGATCTGGCGAGTAGTTTTAACGAGCCGAATGTTGATGAAGCGGATATGTCGGGGGATGGGAGAAGGGGAAAGTTTAGAAGAAGGAGAGGGAATAATTGGGGATGTCGTGCAAAGCCACGGCGCGGGAGCTTCAAGACGGCGGATGGTAGCGATTCATTGTTTGGTTGGGAAGATGCATTTCTAAGCAATTGGGTGCAAGATGAAGGACATCAGAAAGTTTTGTCAGAGAACAAACAGGAAGTGGCTTCTCCCGATATTAAAGATAACTTTGTGTTTGCTACGGAACAGGCAAGTACGGAAGAGCAAGTTAATAGTGATAAATTAATTTCAGATTTAGCGACTGAAAAGGGCTTGTCAACTTCTGAGGATATATTGTGTGAAGCTGTGAATTCCCCAGTTGAAAAATTAGATTTAATGGATGATCTTGGTTCTAAAAGTAATGAAGTTATCGAGTTAAATACTGTTGACGAGATTGCTGAAAAAAATAACTTGAAAGCAGATGAAAGTAGTGAGATTGAAAGTTTGAAAGAGGTGAATGATGATAAGAATAGTTTATCGTCTGAGATTGAGAGCAAGGATTCTACAATTATTTCAGAACAAGATGTATCAGAAGAGAATAAATATATTACTTTACATCTTGAAGCCAGTAATGATTCGATGGTAATATCTGATACTCCTTGTATGTCAATTCCTTTAAGAACTTCTGTAGAATCTGATGATTTAGAAGTAAAATCTACAGACGATCCTAAATCGGAAATTGACAATGTTGAGCCATTGTTAAAATCTAATATCTTAGCATCGGATGAACTCAAAACTCTGCAAAAAGATGCTTCTGATGAAATGTCATCTGATTTAGAAGAAAGCATTGAGGAAAGCCAGGATAAAAATGACTCATCTAATAATGATCATAATTCTATTGATAGTAATGGTCAGAGTCCTGTAAAACGAGCAAAACCAAGAAAGAGGCGAGGTCCCAGACTAACAATGGCAAAAAAGAAAAAATCAAATTCACCAAATGAAAAATCTACCAAGTCTCCAGAAAAAACTTGAATTTAATGAATTGTTTGAGACTTAGTAAGTTATGTCTCTAGCAGATTAAGGAATTTAGATGAAATTTCAACTGATGAATTCATAAGAATAATATTATTTCTAATTCAGTACTTGTGTAAACGCTCAATAAATAATCTATGACATTAGTTACACTCTGAAGTTCAGAATTGAATTTTAATTGTTGTTGCATTACAAAGTTCTTGTTGAATGTTGACTTTTGAAAGTTAATGTGCTAATCTTTATGTTGTAGTCTGTATTTAATTAATTTTCGTAAGTATATAAATGGATGTTTATTAAATTTAGATTTCGTAAATAAATGTTTGTGTTTCGTTAATTTTAATAGTGTATGAATATATAATATGAACAGTTTTGCTTGACATAATATGATATTGTGGGAATAAGTCAAATTATATTGTTCTTTTTTGTAACACTGTTGAGTATGTATTTTTTGTAACACGCTTTTGTACTTCAAAGTTGCGTCTATTACTCTATGCTAATGTTTCTTTGTGCTGCTATACATTTTATATATCCAGTTTCTTCTTTATCACAAAAATATACTGTATTATGCAATAGTCGAATGATTATCAAGATGTGAAAAGTTGAACTATATGTCAAACCCAGAATAAATCAGAAATTTTAATTTAGGATTTTTTCTGTTTTATGTATCTGTACAACATTGTGCTACTCGTGCTACTTTTATTTTGTTAAATTGTTTGATTTTTTGGAAATAACAAATTTAAATTATCAAATTTTTATAATGAAATATCCACTAAAATTTAGCATATTCTTTATTTTAACATAAAACTGTTAACACATATTAATTTCTTAAAATGCGATTATAAATAAAAAATAACGAATTTGTTCAATATTAATTATAATTACTTGATACTCTTGCATATGAGTATAGTATTAAGAATCAATCTTTGAACTAAACAGTCTTAAATAGCAGCTTTAGTAATTTTTATTAATTAAATATGTGTACTAATGAATTGACATTCTAGCTCTGATTCATTTTATCACAAAAAATGTCTATTAATGTACTCCTTGTTTCTTATGCTATATTAATTCTCGACTTTCTATTATTTTTTTTCTTGAGCATGTTGCAATATACACTTGTAGGCATCATCAGCTTATCACAAACAAGTAAAATTTCAATTCACAGATCTGCAATTTATCTACTGAGATATATTTTCAAATTGAGTCTAAGCAATAGAGACCGATTGGAAAACCTATCTGTTTAAAGTTTGAACAATAACTATCAAGTACAGTAACTAACAGCTATATAGCTGTGTGTAGTACATTATTATTTGGGAAGAGTAATCATGAACTATAATTGTGGAGGATGACTTTAGTTTTCAATGTGTGATATAGAACAAGTTTTCCATTACTCTGCTTTTCAGTCTACTTTATCAGATGCCTGTCTGCTGAAAAATAAGCAATTAAGTTATTCACTTTGTAATTTGTAATGGAATAAATACGTTTAATTCGTTCTACATTTCATGCTAAACTATCAACGTCTTAACTGTTACAGTAACTGACGATGTGTTGTGAATCTGTAGCTTTTTAAAAGTAAAAGATTAAAAAAAATAGCGAAAGATTATTGCCAAAGAGTTCAAAGAGTACAATTTCAAAAAGTAGACTACTTTGCGTCACATATGGAACGAACAAAACATTATAAATCATTATTTTGAGCAACTTGCAAAAATATATAAATATAATAATATGAATAATTTAGTCGATCCCTTGTTTTCATATGATTATATAACATGAAAACAATATAGGCCTACATAATATACCAACATTATGATTACTTTATTCTTTATTTTGTATCATGCATGATACAATACAGTAATTCAATTTATCATCGTATCTCTTATCTAACCTTATGATGATAGCTTAAGCCAATTATAATTCATAATTATACTGACCTTGGAATTGACTAGCAATTCTCTTGAGACGAAGCAGTGTTTGTTTTAAGCGCTTTATTTCACAACGAGTCCCGATGATATCCGTGCACCCGCAGCCTCCGAGACTGACCGGTTGACAGACGAGACAGGCTTCCTTGTCACCCGGTACGTTGTATACCAACTCGTGCTTGCCCTTGGGCAGAATATGAACAACTGAATTGTAGAGATTCTCTAGGTCAGAGGACGTCATCGTATGTGTACTGTATATCATTAACGTAACGTAATAATAATATTACATTGTACCTCACCTTTCATGTTGCTAGTTATAGCATTTATGATTATAATGTACGATTATAATAAAATTGATCCATAATTTTAAATTATAAGTTACTTATAGACCAAACTGTATACAGTGATAATAGGAATATGCAATACTATTAAAAATTGTGTGCCTTTACTACCATATTAGCAGTTTTGGACCAGCCGTAACCCTAAAAATTAAGTCGCTGGTGTATTCGAGTTGGAATAAATCCTACACTTAAGACAAAAATTAGTCAATATTGATATCGAATGCACGGTTTTTCGGTTAAAAATCTAATTATAGTTATCGATAACGATGCACAGCGTGTTTTGGAATAATTACTGTTTATGATTCATTGATATAACAAATGTTTCTTCTGCGTTTGATTTATAACTCAGCATTCTTGTAGGCTTACCAATGAAAATCATCTACAGATTATACACCATATAAGAACGATAAAGTTAAATTCTATTATAGACATGATTTTACTTACTCAGGTTGAATGGCAACTACATTGGCATTTGTTACTGCAGCAAAGCCAACCAGAAACAATACGAGATGTAACATTTTCTTACTTTCTGTTTTAGTTATATAGAAATTCAAAAGATTTGGTGCTTATATGGCTTTTATTTATAATAATTAAGGATCGTTTCATAAGTCATAGATCGCTTTGTACTTTTTTAGAAAAACAATGTCGTGGCAAGGTTTGTTTAACATGACATAAATCGCTTTGCATTTTTAAACAAGAAAAATTCTTATTATTTATTATTTCTGTGAATAAAAAAAATGTATTAATTCAAGGCACGTTTGACACGTTTAGTCAATATCATTTACAATATGATCGATATTATTGTAGAATGACTTTATTTTTGTTGCTGAAGCTTGTACAATGATACAATGATACAATGCTGAAGCTTGTACAATTGATAGGATGACATCTGTGTCAATTATACAACCTTGATGTTGCTTGTTAGCCCTGTAATATATAAAAATTATGTAAAACTGCTAAAGCATTGCTCCAGATTAATATATTGATTTATGCTCTATGTTATCTTGTTATTACATCTCGTTGAATAGTTATGTATTATAATTGTTTGATAAAAAGTAAATGAAAGGAAATAGTGCTTTATTAAATATGATCTCTTTATTTATCTGTAGGCCTATATACTATAAATATTATACATTTTATACGGTTACAGTAGCCTAAAATCATACGTATAGAAAGTAAATATTTATCTACCCGCATGATTTTTATATCTTGATGATTGTGTTAGGTTTCATTGATTCTTATTTTTTGATTTGGAACAAAAAATCGAAACGTCTTCATATTTTTAAAGAAAGGCACACTCACGCTGATTTCGGCCCAAACTACAAGTTCTGTCACAGTGGGCCATAGATAAGCCTATATAGCCTGTGTTTATATTCGGTATTATAGGCTTATAAGATAGAAACCTTGAACATATTTTGATAAAATTTCTTTAAATACTGGTAACTTAGTAAGATATAACTACATTATCTCCTTGTAGGCTTATTTCACTATCTAGTTGAAAAATATAAGTAAGCACTAACTTTATTTAGAAATCGTCAAATATAATATTCATGCATAATAATTCACGAACAGTTATTACAGTTCAAATACGCTCATATTATAACAGTTATTATAGTTCACAATACGCTTAATTATTTAAGCTAGCTTATATATATATACTTATTTCACTGCAAAATAAATAAATGTATGTTTTCAGAGTTGAAATTTGGATTGATTAATTGACATTGTGATTATAACTATATTTTGGCCTCATTTTCAGCCTTTAGTTTATCTCGCACGGTAACTGCAGTGTTTTCATTTCTGTACAATATTTCAGGAGTCGATGAAAGCATTCGCACTGCTACGCCGTTCGTTGTATCATCAAGAAGAGCTGTTATCAATCCCTCCCCAACTTCTTCCGGTCTAAATTATGCAAAAAGTTACTTAAAGTATCACTAGCAATCACTCGGTATACAACAGACAGATTTAACAATAAATAGACTCTTTAGAGTCAACGATATGTTAAAGAATTATAAGCCTATGATTTTAATTTTGATGAATACAGTTACAATTAATTTGTGTAATTTTATCTAAATTAACAAAGGTGATCTTTAAAATAAAGCTATTGCATTCTTTCATAAATTGTTCATCTACGACTTATTTTAAGATTTGTACTAGTAATTTAATTAAAGCTGTTCATTTGATTTTATAAAATACAAATTAGAAATCGAATTATGTCATTATAAGTGAAAAAATTCATTTCTAACATACTTTAGCATAGCCTTGCTGTTATCCTGCCTAATGCTGGCTACAAGTGAAAATAAAGTATCTCCGTTGAGTATTTTTCCAACATTAATGGTATCATCAACAAAAGCAGTGTCTACTAGCATTGGACACATTGTAAACATGCGAATACCATGCTGTTGATAATTCAACTGATGCTAGATCAGAATTACACAAACAAATATCTTTTAACTAGATTTATAATATTTTACAATTTAGTGTCATTCAAATTAAATTTCACCCAGCTTCGAAATAATGTAAGTTGAATTAGATTGCTTCATTTGAAACAATTAATTTGAACTATAAATCAGAAAGAACATATTTTAATGACTCTTTATTACATTCGTTGATTGTATTACTAAAGTCATAATGCGTATTAATCTTTGACATTTAAATTTTGAGATATGAGAAACATAATTAATTGATGATTATGTAGTGACATGACAATCGCTCTCAATTAACAAATATACAAACTAAGCAATTAATAGCATTCTCGTAGGCCTAATCTCTGCTCACTTCATTAACTAATCTAATTAACTCTCATTAACTCTCCTGATTAACTACATGCATTATCTTCAGATAGTAATACAAGTGATTCTTATTAATTAATTGTCACATTTTATCAAAACCACCCTAAATTATAATCAGTTTCATTATATTTTGATAGCAGTAGAAATAAGTAATATCACTTAAGATAGTACATAATACGATATACTGTATAAGACTATATATAAAGTTATGCCTACATACAGCCCATGAACGAGTATACTGTATCATAGCGGTTTTTGTCGCACAATAAACTGGGCAGTATAATTGCGGAGTCAAGCCTGATCATAAATAAAAAAACATCAAATATCAATTTACTACAATTTACTGTTCATTTTTCAATAGTAAATCGTCTCATTCAAAGTATTCGATTTATTAACAATTTACAATACAATTTTGAGATAATTTCAATTTAAATCATTCACCGATTTATTTTAGGAATTTTAAAACAATAATTATTCTTATTCTTCCATAATAATTAATATCCCGTAAATATAAATACTACACTTTTTTTTAAATTCCTGAGCAATATAAAATTTATATTATTATCCTGTGGACAATAGCATGATATTATGCAAAAATATATCAGATATACGAGAAAACTTCAGAAAATTATTGTTTTTTTAATGAAATATAAATCATGTCACCAGATCGATTACCTTGTTTTGCCTTGAAATCTGTTACTGAATAAATTCTAGAAAAATAATACTAGTTGTAATCAATTGATGAAGTATACATAATATAATATAAAAGTGTTCCTACCACCATTAGATGAGGTATGTACAAGGACACCCCCTGGTCCTCCTTTATCTTTCCCTAGTAATTCCAACGTCGCCAATGTCACACGAACTGTAGTCCCCTATGTAAAGTTATCACATTTATCCGCTTGCATTAAATTTTAAACGTAGAGTTTTACTATAATTTATTACTCTATTGTATGTTACTAGTATGTAAAGGTAAATAATTTAAGAGCTATTAAGAATATTCTACATGCGGATAGCGAGCACAAGATAGAAACTAATGACACCGTTGGTGTAGGCCTAATCTAAATATAAAAACCAATTCAGTTGTATGAAAGCTGGATAGAAGCATTACACACAAAAATCTATATTTTATTAAACAGCTATATATAACTAAATTGTTTTATTTTTTTATTTAAATAAAGCATCTGAAAGTAACATAGTCATACAAAATTAATGTCAATGGTTGACTTCCAAGTCGTCTCGTTCATTACTCCTACATTGTTGATGACTATGTCTAATTGACCAAAGTGTGTTTTTGTGAAGAGTAATGATTCTAAAACGATCATACAAAATGTTAATATACTTTTGTCACAAAGTTCTCAGTAGATATGATAAAACAATTTCTCATCAAGATTTGCTGTATATTGTAATCATTTAAATATTACTTTGGCTTAAACGATTAGGCCTACCATTAGTAGCATTGGATTTGTATTATAATCTATACTTATAATGCGATTTCAGGATCGGCTTAAAATAACTAAATAATCAAAAGTAGTAGAGTTATGGACTCGGAACTGACAGTTCGAGATTCGATTCTCTTGAAGGCTAATCTTTCCTAAATCCGTCATATTTTTTTTAGTACATGCTATATTTTTTATTACTATTTAGTATTAGGTTAATGCATGCTAACTCTTCTCTACTTTGTTACCTTTGATCTGGGATTCATTTGTTCCACTGCAAACGCGAAATATAAAATTATCTTCTCCATATTTTTCACGAAATTCTTTTTCAGTTTCTCTGCCAACATCTTCCATAATGTCTCCGCAGCATACCTAATCCGGTAAAAATCAATACATTTTAATAAATTTCACTAAAAATTGCGACAATTTTTTTATATAATGCGACGAAAAACTATACAAGTTTTTTTGTAAAACTTTGAATCATTTTAACATTATAGTCTTCTTATTTATTTAAGTGAAACTTGAAAGCGGGTATGACGATGTGTGATTTAAAATGATAATATTTGTTGTACCTTTGTTTTTCGCTTCAGTAAAGATTCACAATACGCTTTTCCAATACCTCTCGCACCTCCAAGAACAAAAGCTACAGCACCTTCTAATTTCATTTTAAAACCAGCAATTCAACTAATAAATACGATTTAAAATTAAGATTAATTAATTAAGAACTAAACATAACGCATTTGAACTTATTATTCCATGGATTAACTTTTCTGATACTAATGGTCAAGAGTATCAATAACGGTTTATTTAGTTGGTCATCTAATTGACTTTAGAACCTTAATCTGCACGAATTTAACAATAATTAGAACAGAGATAAACAAAAATGATTGATTAGTGAATGACTAAAGAAAGCTACGTTGCTACGACTTTGAAATCGTTGCTACGACTTTGATATCTTATCTTTTCTTATCTTTGATAAGATATCGTGTTGATTATAATATATCACATATCCAATTGCTTAGCCAAGTGGAGGGATTGTGGTGTTAGTGTAACTTTATTGTAAAGGGGCTTCCATTAAAACTTAATTTAAAAACTGGAGGGGTTGTGATGGTTATAAGTTATAACCCCTTAAAATGTTAGGTAAATTAATTTAAAATGGTTATAAGATGAGTTTATTAACAAAATATAGCAATGCAAATTGACATCATAAAGTAAATATAGAATAAATACACAGTAGAAGAAATATAAAGATAGTATCTACTATTAATTTACAGTACACAGAGAGTTAATAGTTTGCACAAGC
>JAQIXG010002332.1:0-18034 GCA_034700105.1 Oconnorella tubifera | reverse complement strand
CCTAGACGCGTTCGTCAGTTAAGCTATACTGTCAAATTAACTAATTAAAGCTTAAAATATATATCTAATATAGGATTATGACATTAAATATGATAAAAGTGTAAACTGTTCATATCTCATATTTTCGCAGAATACTATAAAAACTTATAACTTTTCAATCTATAATAATTTCTGCGGTTCCCTCAGCCGGCCCTCTCCCAAATTTCATTATATTACTAAATATAATAGTAAATACAATAATTATAATACAGTAAGTATTAAAGTAAATATTTAAAGAAGATAAATTATTAATGAGAATCATTATAATGTGTATTTAAATGTAATAATCATCGAGCTAGGTTACACTAAATAATGTTAAATCATGCTAAATTTTGAAATAAATTCTTTACAAATACTCACTAGTATATATTATTAAGAGAATAATCAGTAATTAAAGTAGAAAATGAACAAAAAAAACTTATTTATTTGTTTTATGAAAATAACAAATCTACATGAATTTTTTTTTGACTTATAGATGAAATTTAATTTTCTACTTACAATCATCGAGTGATTCCCCGAGTGATAGACCGGATGACGGAGTGATGCTGGTTGAGGTTTTGGTTGTGGGGGGAGGGTTGCGAAGTTGAGAAGTTGTGGTTGCAGGCGTTGTGGTTGCTTTAGAGGTTGTTTTGGTTGTCGTTGTTGATGTTGTAACTTGTTGTTGAGATTGTGTGTTATCGTTTGTGGGTATTACTGGAGAAAAAAGTTAGATTTCATTAATGGAAAGTAGTGAAAGGTATTTTTTGTAAAATATTAACAAATATTTGTATAAAATATTAAAAAATATGAAATATATCAGGTTAATAGAAAGTATTAATATAAATGAAATATTGAAGTAAGAATAAATTCATTATTAATATAAGTATCATATATATTAAGTATTGAAAAATAGCTTAATTTTCTATAATAGAACTATTATATTATTATTTTTTATTATTAATGTTGCAACAATTTACTGAAATTAGATTATAATAAACATTTGATAAAGACTCTAAATTAAATCAAACTTAATTATATTTAAGATATTATGTAAATTAAAAGTCATTCACTTTCTGATTATTTTTTACTGTTCTTCGTTTTGTAATCCGACATTAAGCTTACAAATCAAAATTGAATTAAACAAATAAATATAACAATAAATAAACAAAAAGTACACAAATGACTAAATGACAACAACCGTGACAATTTATTGAATATCAAATTTCACAATATGCGGTTAAACGAACAATAAACGGATTAAATAAATTTAAATAAATTTAAAACCAACCTTTAGAAATGATTGCTTTGAATCCTCTCTGTGCCGTCAAAAACTGTCCGGAGAAATTACTCTTAAATAAAATCATCATTTCATTCGATTCACTTTGAATTGTAACGGTAGGTCGCAAATATCCACAGAATCTGATAAAAAAATAAATAAAATACAATGCTGATATGATTGAATTTAATAGAAAATTAATCAGACGTACTAGTCATTTAAATAATTAAATATAATCTCTCTGCTTGCTATAAACTCTAATACACTTTCTTTAGTTAATTAGATTTTATTCATAAGAAATAAATACGTAATTAACATACCTGGCCCCCTGCAGGCCCAGATCTTGCTTATATTTAACTTCCACCCAATGTACACAAGCGTAATCCTTATAATAAAGTCCAAACACGTCATCAAATCTAAGCGTTAGCTTCTGTCCTATAGGAACCTGTACAATATACACTGAATTTAGTACACGCAATAAAATGATATCATTTAGTAATTTTACATTCGCTAAGTGGCGACAATAAAAAATTAATAACAGTGAAGTTTTTTATTTAAAAACATTTGACCTTATGTTATAAGTGATGATATAAGTTGAGCTATAGAAGGGGGAGGGGGGGGGGCGGGGTTCTAAATCAGATTTTCTTTCAATTTAAGCTATTAATTAAAGTAAAATATTTTGTGATAAATCATTTTAATCTTAAATAGCGTTTTCGAATTTAACAAATTACTTTAATACAAGAGTAACTTAACAATTTTATTACATTTATATCAGTCCCACTCTTTAATGTTGAATTATCCTTGCTTATCTCAAATGAATATTATATTTATAGTTGATTATAATACTAGAACTAGTATATTCAAATAAACCGTGTATTTACAGTGACAAGCCAGCTGCATTCTTGAAATGAATTGTAATATTTAGGATCATCATAGCCAGGTGTTGTAATAGTCTGTTGCTGACTTGAACTCAAATCTATCTGACCTCCACAAGCAGCTAAAATATAACACAATAAAATTCTTTTTTACTTCGTTGATTTTACTAAAAATTAAATTTAAAAGTTGAAATTAAATTGAAGTTAAATTAAGTTTCAAAAAATTAAATTTCAAATCAGGAATTAGTAATTTAACTTAAACATTTCAGTCGAGTAAAAAGTATCAAATAAAAAGAGTAAAATAAAAGCACTCCGTCAAAATCAAGATTTAAAATACGAGGCATAATCGAGATACAATATAAACATCGTATTTGTTTTCAAAGAAAACTCAACAAGCAACTAAATACACATTTTCTCTGATGAAAAAAAAAACCCTGTTATATTTAAATATTCTTAAGTGTTTATAACTTCTTTTAATCGCAGTAAAACAAGTAACAAAACAATTTTAATAACTTTGCATATTAAATTGAGAATTTCATGGATATTTCACGTTTTTTAAATTAATTTAATGAGGCTAACCATTAACAGGTGGAGCTAGCAGTTGACAGAATGATCCGGCAAATCCATCCGGACAGATACATCGAGTACAATCATTGGGATTCTGATAGCCACCACGTTGACACGGCTGGCTTACTGGCTTGGTACATACGTCTGTAATTAAGACAACTCTATTTACTTACATAAATAATATCATTCAATTATAAAATAAAAAAATATTACTAAAAGATATCATTAAGGTTAAGATTAACGTCTGGATTACCGTATTATATGAATGATCTCAAAGATGTGGCTGTCAATTTAAGCGTCTTACTAAAGTGTGCAACTAGTTAGAGAAATAATGAGCTATCCGGGATTCGAAGTATCCATTTCAAATCCTGGACCTATCAATTTCAAATCCAGTGATCCAATCACTTCTCTAAAGAGCCTTATTAATAAAGAATTCTTTTTAATATTCTGTAGTCATTTAAATTATAATATAACAGTGATAATATACTGTAATGTCTGCAATTAATAATATACTGGGTTCTTTTAGAGGACAACGGCTTAAATATAACTTTTACAAGCAACAATTAAGTTATATATACGAAAATGATTAATAAAAAAAGGTAGGCAAATAAACTAGTGCAAACAATTACAAGAAAAGTGCAATGATAGAAAAATATTAATGGCGACTAACTTTGGCAATAAGCCAAATTAATAACTCTGACGTCACTGAATGAGAGGCCCACTCTCTGGCCCATGTTCTGTTGATACAGGGGCTCCTTAGCCAGGATAGTGTCCTTGCCATTCCAGGAGGCGGCCCCCTGAACACAAAAAATAAAACAGGCCCCTAAAACATTAAAATTCAAAATAAAATGAAAGATTTTTAAATTCAATAGCAGTTAGTTTTAATAAGGCTTTATAAAGATTTTATTTCATTGAATATATTATATTTATATATAATTGAACATCTTATTTATATTATATAACATATATATTATATTTAAGTCTAAATTAATAAATTAAATTAATCATTTCAATTACTAAATTGAAATAAAAATAATTTAAATTAGGTAAAAAAAAGTGGAACATAATTTTAAATATTTAAACAATAAATACTATTAAACATACTAAATCGGTAATTTAAAACATTTAAACAAAAAAGGACTAATATAATCTTAAACATTTAAACAATAGATTGAAATATAGTTGTAATTTTAAATATTGAAACAATAATGAGATTAAAATATAATATAAAAGCTATGGCATACCAAAGATGCATATTGCATGACTGATCCAAGATCGTATGGCACACCATGACTGTCAATATCATCCACCTTGGCATACTGCGAGTTATAATTCGGCACAATGTTGTTCCATATAATATCTATGGCTTCATCTCTATCTGGTCGCATCTGTTCGTGCCACAAACCCAACGTGTGGCCAATCTCATGTACAGGCGTGCCAAACTGTCATCAAAAATGGCACATATTTACTACGGGGAAAGTTATTTCGTACATAAAAACAAGACTTTCTTATTCGTAAAAAAGCAGTTATTTTATCCATTATTTTTTGGTAAAATTTATATTCAAAATAACTTTCCTGTTTGATGTCATAGAAATATCAAAATAACTGAGATAAATACTATATTTAGATATTTTATATAAAGTTACATTTAATTCAAATAATATATTTATGATAATAACTGCAAAATCCGACTTGCATAGATATTTAATATTACTGTTCTCATTAACTTAATACAACTGAAACTATATAATATATATAGGAATTTGTCCAGTAAATAAAGGTGTCAGAAATAAAGTTACTAACCGCTGTGAGACAAGTTGTGCCGAGGTTTAGCTGTTGTGCAGAGAAGCCAGTTTTACCAACATACGAATAACATCTGAAATTAAAAAGGTACATAAAAATACATAAAAATGTTTACAAAAAAATATTATTCTATGCATCCAGTAATACACAGAAATGTCAAACTTAATGTTAGGTTTCAGAAGGTTTAAACTGACAGCTATGTCTGGATATCGTTCGTATAACACAGTGGTTCTCAACCTTTTTAATCTCACAGCACACTCGAGACTGACGAAAATGTAGGCGGCATACTAACATTTTAATGCAGGTGTTACAACTATTTCTAACAATATTGAAACAAAATTGAAATAAACATTTATAATTAATACTATTAACACTACTCATTTTAGAACACTTGTCTTCGTTTAATTTAAATTTATTTTTTGGACCCAACAGGTCCTGGCTTTGTAGGCGTCACCATCAACTGATTATTACATATTTTAACAAAAAGCGCGACATAAGCTCGATTATACTGTTTCAATGTTCAAAAATTTATTTTTTAAATTTATATGAATTTTTTAATTTTCAGTTTATTATTTTTTTATATATAATAAAACTTTTTTTCCAGACTCTCGCGGCACACCTGGCAGATGTTCGCGGCACACTAGTGTGCCGCGGCACACAGGTTGAGAATCACTGGTATAACACGTTAATCCAGCCTTTAAACTCACTGCGTTCCTTAGCAAGACGCTTAAATTGACAGCTTCATCTGAAACATCTTTCATATATTACAGTAATCCAGACATTAAATTTAATTAATTTAAATTACGATTATAAAAACAAGTGAATAAAAAAAGAATAAAAAACAAACTTTTCATCTTGTGTGTTGTCATTTGTAAGTAAGATGTAATTAGAAGGTAAAGAAGAAGAAGCACTAGAAAGTTCATTGAATCTAACGCAAGTGTTGTCCATCCAGTGTCTGAATGCATTGCGTATTATCTGCTGCTGAGTAGAATCTAACATGAAAGAAATTCAGTCAATTAATACAATCAGAACTAAATTCTTTATAATTTAGATTTAGAAAGCTTACAAAGGCTTATTATGCTTGAGTGTTAGCTTTTACTAAATGTTATTTAGTAAAATTAAAATATTACACAAATACGTAATGCATTATATGTAAATATTACTAAATAATATCTAATTTAAATCAATTAAATATTTGTCAATTCATTCATCCATCCATTTTTTTATTAATCTAATCCATCCATTTATTGAATTAACCAATATTTAAACTTATTTATCCACTAGTTCATTCAAACATAAAGAATTCATCCATTAAATCATCCATCCATTCGTTCGTCCATGCAACATATCCTAATTGTTACTGAAAATACGAACCTAAGATACCTTTTTAAAAGAACTACAAGAATTTATATAAACTTCAATGTCAAAATTAATTATAATTATTAAAAAATCATAGCCGAATATGGCTATTAATTACATTACTTAACTAAATAATTGAACCCAAAGCTTCAGAGAATAAAGTTACCGGCTAAATTTAAAATTAAAAATTTATTTTATACAAATATCAATTATACAAAGTACTTTAAAAATACTTAATTATTGTTTATATAAACATAACACAACGGCTTAGAATAGCAATATTATAAACGCTTTGTTGACTATTTATCAACCTAAAATTGTATTCAGTCAGTTTTTAATAAATCGTTGTCAAATATTTCTAACAGTATAACAATTGCCCTAAAATTCAGTCCACTTTATTCGACACCTTTTTAAAGCGTTTTTTTTATATTTATAACTGTCATTCTCATAAAATATATATACTCATAATATAATACTCAAGGCTAGAAAGATATAAAAAAAAGGTGTCTGCCCTAGTTCTATGTAGTATTATACCATTACGAATTATAGACCTTGAATTTAAAAAAAAATTGTATTAAAACTGAATATGCAGCGACAATATTATCAGTCTTATTAAAGTGTCTGCAAAATAAAAGTTGTTTTGTTGTCAGTTTTAGACATATTTAAAGTATATTATAAAGCAATATATGAAATAAAATATTCCTTTAAAATAATACAAGATCTATATAGATCTTGTGTCAAACTAAATGGTATAATATTAATTATATCATAGTTTATAGGCCTGCACAATATTAGCAGATGAAAGTAGGCTTATAAGATCTTATGCTATATTTCTTAAATGATGTATACTATATACATATATATAACGTGCACCAGATCATGTATACGACTAATCATTATATATATGTCATGTACAAGATGTTATATATTATAAATAAGTAACTAAAGTCTATCTATCATGGATTTTTCATCTTTATACTAGGTTTATATATGTCTCTTATATGTCTTTATATACCATATAGAATATACAGTATATATCATATTATGGTATCTAGGTAACATATACATTATATTAATATATAATTAATAAAAGTACAAACTTACTGTGTTTCCCATCAAACATGTAGCCAATAGGCATCGTCCATTTACTATCAGGGTGCAGCGTAAAATCAATCACATTTCTTTTCCTTCTCCCGCTCCCCCCATCTTTGAAACTTCTCCTCCCCCTGACGCGTTCATTCACGCGTAACAAAAGTCGATCAAGCTGATCGCCGGTCAGCAGCACGCAGCCGTCGAGGGTATCGCTCGTCTGGGGAGGGGATGAACCCCCCTCACTCCCCGCTGGCCCGTCAACGTCTGATAGCTATAAGAAAACAAAAAAATTACAGAAATATTCGAATAGATTTAAAGCTCATTTTAATTTATAATTATATAAAATATGAATTATATTTTTAAAATATGATTTATATAGATATATATATATATATATTGCACAGATTTATAAAGAAATTATTAAAAAACACAATAAACAGAAAAACTGTACTGGCCTAAGTTTAAATAAATACCAATTTGTTGCGTATTAAAATTTACAACATATTGTACAAATATTTTGATCGTAAAATCTATCCCTACAAAAAGTACAAGCAAACTACCTTTTTTAAACAAACTCATAACCTATTAAAAAGATCACACGTCTATGCATCAAACGATGACGTCACGTTAAAATAAACAGTCGTAGCGTGTGAAAGTAAACGTCTTTATAGAATCGTGATAAGCTTTTGTCATAATCGCTACAGTGTTTCTTTTGAAGTATAATTTTTCCGCACTATTCATTTAAATGAACTTTTCCTCCATAAAAAAATCTATTTAAAAATAAGTTACCTTTTTAGACGACTGGATTAACCATTAATCGGTATATTCTTAAAATAACTTATTAAAAGTTCAAATGGCAGCAAATGAATACATTCATAAAATTAACCTTATATAGAATTTAGGAGATTCACACTGAGTGCAATTTTAAAATTTGCACTAAATTGGCGACTGAAAATATTAAATATAATAAACTCACACTAATTACAGACGACGTTTGGGCAGCGATAAGATACTTGAGTCGATTGAGCTTTTGTTTATGCGTCTGAAAAACGGTACAATTCATCCCGTGACATTTCATCCAATCTTCTAATGTTCCAACTGTCGGCTTCCATTGACTAGTTTCGTTTACAACATCATTTATACTGCGAGCCTGTTGCAATAAAAAGAAACAATAAGAAAATAAAATCAATGAATAACAAGTATAAAACAAATTAGATTAATAATATTGGAAATAAGAATTAACAATACAGTAAAATTATAATCTAAATCGTTTAAATATTATTATATGTATAATTAATTCAATCAATAAAGTTTAATTTTTTTTAACTACCTCTCGACAGATCGTAAACAATTAAATTTGAAGATAACAGTATAACTTTAAAACGTATCGATCGTCTTGAAATGTTTAAATTTCAAAAATGTTAAATTCTAATAAGCTCAAATTAACGAATTAACGGCAGATTTTTTTGAAAGCTTAGAAATGACATTGTTTCACTTAGAAACAAATTAACTTTGGATAACTTCATTACTATCGTGCACATATTGTCTTTAATTTGTATCTATTGCTTTATTAGTCCATCATATTTCTGAATATTGTAAATATGTTTTATAAAAAGAATTTGTAACTTAAAAGTGGTGTTATTTTAAACCTGGGTGTGTTCAGAAGAAAAATCAATAAAAGTACAATACGCGCCTAACGTTGAACTTTTTCTTATCAAACTACATGTTAATCTCTAAACCAAAGTTTACTTAAACCAATATTTTTAAGTAAAGTCTCGTTCATGCAAATACTAGTAGCAAAAGTATAAAAAAAACTGTCAATATGATGAGTTAGAGGGACGGGTGCTTGTAAACATACATCTATCAATACAAGAAGGCATACGGAGACCACACTGACACTGTCGCGAATATAACTTAAAAAGATAATTACAAAAATTGATAATTTGAAAAACAGGGTACCCCCACAAAACTGCCTCAAGTACAATAACCCGACGAAACGGCCCTAAATACATTAACCCGACGAAATAACATTATGGCCCCGAATACATTAACCTGACGAAAATACCCGGTCAATTCATTTAATAACCCAAACCCTTACTAACTCTAAACTTAACCCTAACCCTAGCACTAACCCTAGTTACAATCCTAACCCGAATCCTAATCCCAACCCTAACCTTAAGACTTAACGGTCTGGGAAATTTTATAGGGGCCGTTTTGAGACAGGGATGGGCGCATATTTGTCGGCTGATTAGGGTTAGATAATGTGGCGCCCCAACTATGGTTCCCGAATATCCCTAAGTTTACCACAAAAAAATGATGTAATTTTTTCTATTGTGATTGTTACTTTATATGTTGATTGTGTGTGAATACAACATATTCGTTCGTAACACAGAGACAAGTCCGCCACAATAAGTCCAGAAACTTTTCGTCTACGATCTGACTTCGTCTAGACCACCTGGGCACCGGTATATTCAGGGTGGGCTGGTGGCCCGTTGGGGAATATTTAATTGATAGTTTATACTATTTTCTGTGACTTAATTTTTGCTGTGATAGGATGAAGCGATTTATTTGAATCGACGCAAATCGAACTATACAACAAAACTAATCAAACAATACAAAGACACTTATATCTAGAACGACACTACTTCGAGACAACCTGAGTGTCTCGACTCCCCACCTTCTCACCCCCCCCCCCTCCTTACTGGTGCTTACATTTAGGGTGTGGGTATATTCAATTACTTGTAGACTCTCACACACGTGCGAGATGTGACTCATATAGAATTATCTATCAAAAAAGATCTACAGACATTAAAATACACGCGTTGCAAAAAATAACTGAATGAATAAATACATGAATATTCTCTGTAATTCACTTTTAAAGGGTTCGATCATGTAAAAGTTTTTGAATCGAATCGTAATAATCTATTTTAGTCAATCTAACACACGGTCGAGATAATACACACTTATAATATGACAAGTTTAATGCATGTATTATGCGCCTATCATTACACCAACATAGATCAAAATTAAAACACAAAGTTTGTAATTTTACAATAAAAAGACGTCTAATTCAATTTGGCTTTATAATATAACGTGATATAATGCTATATTTACGTTGAGAAATAGCGTTGAATTTGTATAAAATTAACAATAGGTCTATATTAATTATAATTAGCTTTCACCTATTTAAGGTATAAGTGGATTAGTTTCAATTTTTACAAAAAACAACACCACTTTATTACCAGCAGAATTCTTATAAATACAACATAGACCTGACTACAGTAACTCACACCCTAGAATGTTGTTTAGCGATAATATCATCAAAACAAAACATGAAATTAAATAACTTTTCGCGAATTACACGCATATCTTTCTATAAAGTATAAAAACTAAATCAAAATGACATTTTACGCAAATAAAGTTAAGTTAATGATATTTTTGTAAAAATAAATTTACGTCGATTGACATTTTATAAACAATAAAGTTACGTTGACTGTTGAAAATTCTAGTATCGAGATGATATAAAGATTTTGTTTTTTCTCAATAAAATATGTTTCCGCCCAGGCTCGAACTGGGGACCTTTCGCGTGTTAGGCGAACGTGATAACCACTACACTACGGAAACTCATCTGGTTTTAAATGATTGAAAAATTTGCCGCATATACTAGTAACAGATTATTATCCGTGCATTGTTGATTTATTGATTTTATCGTTCATTCAGACTCAACTGTTTATAACAATCAGTCACATTCTTTATAATGGCCTGTGTAAATTTCAGTAATTTTCGGCCAGTAAGTAATTTTTACATTCAGACAACTTACTTGTATTAAAAAAATTGTCATTCTGTCAATTTGTTCAATTGTTTGAAATATGTGCGTCTAGACAAATGCTTAGTAGGTCTACATAAAACATTATAAGAAAAAACAGTTTATATTATTTTTGCTTCATTACATGCTTTTAATAACCAAAAGCATCGAATGAACTCTTCAGTGATACTTTTATATTCTGCTGAAATATTTGGTCAAATTTGGCCTAGAGCTTCTAAATATTCATACTTTTTCACGACATTTTATCCAAAACTTGTAATGGTATCTATTTGTTCTATAAAAATGATTAATTAGGCCTTCTAAATTAAATACAATCATAAAATTAGAAGTAAATACTAAACTTACCTTAACACACATCGACAACGCAAATAAGATACAAATCGCTAAAAATACTTTATACATTCTAATTCCTCTCTAATTTCTTTCTAACTTAATTATACAGCTAATAATTTTTAAGTTACTATGTTTCCTTTAAATTTCTTAGTTAACTTTGTAAATCTCTTTTCGATTAAATAATTACAACTTCTAATCGCTTATTAAATTTTATACTGTTTTCCTGTTGCTCATTGATTCAGTGTAGTTACTTTTGTTATAATTAGTTAAATTTGCTTTTATTTTATCAATCACTGGTATGCATTTATAGAGTCTACAGTTAATAAATTTATAGAGTTGTTCGTCTAATTTATACAATTATCAACAAAAAGTGATTTCTCGATTCATGCGATGATCTCATTGTGATTATAATATTACCGTAGGCGGTAGGTAAAGTAGTTTTTGTTAGTTTTCTTCTCTGATTGTAAAATCATAAAAATGAAAGGGCGCGATGGATTTTAACGATATTTATGCAACCAAGATATGACAAAACATTTTATAATTTTAAATTACAATATAAACTTGAAATAATGTTTAGTTAATACGTGTAGTTAGTAGTTTAATTATAGTTAGTTAAATTTGTGTTTTATTTTCGTACAATTGAAGAAATTTAACGAAATCGGATTACAAAATACCCTTCAAGCTTTCAAATACAGTAGGCCTTTGATTGGGGAAAAATTCGAATTGTAGGGAGAGGGGGTCTTGAAAATGGTTATTAGTACTTATTACATAATTTAATTTAATTCGTTTCGCTTGCATTTGTTCAAATATCAAAAGTTTAGATTATATAATGCCACTACGGATTAGTTATATGATGTTATACGACATTTTGACTAAGTTAACGCTATCCTTATTTGCAAATATTTATTTTTACTACTATAATTTACAGAAAATATAGGTACTTAAAAATTTTTATAATTCTAAAAACTCGTAGATTTTTTATTATTTGATTGATTCTTAGAATTAAAAAAATCATAGATTATTATGCCTCATACTGGTTTCAGTTTTTGAACTCCGCTTTAAATAAATTTACAGATGGTTTGCCGAAATTCATTTATTGCTCCATTAATTTGAATATTGATTTTGATGATTAACAGTCGTCTTAGCAATAATGGTTAATGAATAATATATATTATCTAATTAAATATTTGTACTTAGTGATTTATTGCAAAATATTGGAGAATGTTAATTTTAAGATCCGGTATTTAAGTGAAATGCTCCAAATGTTTGTTGCATTGATTAGTAATTGACAAACAATATAGAATTACAATTCAACAAAGGAGTCATAAATTAAGATTTCTGATTATATTATTTGACAATCAGTGTAGAAAATCAACAGAATTGATAAATAATGCTAGATTTTCAATTCATTGTAATATTATTTCAAATATAAAAATCATAGCATATGACATTTAATAGTCACTGTATTATTAATATGCACTGAAGGGGGGGGGGGGTGTTACAAGAAAGAGTAGGAATTAGTATTTAATCATTTATTTGAAATAAATATCAAACTTAACGAGAATGGAAACCAGATTTGATATTCAAATTTTTGCTCACATTTTTTGTATTTTAGGTTGGAGCCCCACTGCTGTAACTATTACTAGGGTGGTTACCCCGTTAGGGATTTGGTGCTAATTGGACCCAGTGATATCATCATTTTTTGGGGGGGGGGTGAATCCCTTATCCTAAAATGACTCTTTTCAATTTTTGTGCAGTTTTTTACAAGATTGAAACATTGTTCATAAAATTACTGAAAGTAGTTAGTTAGTAATTAGTTCGATTTTTATTACGAATTTCACATAGTTTGCAATAGTTATACTTTTACTAAGAATTCAGTCTAGTTTTCTACACGAGAAGCTTTCGTTTCATGCAAGTTTTATTTTCGGCATTCGTTTTCTGGCAAGTCGATCTTTCTCTATTTACTTTTTAAAGCGTCACCAATAAATTTAAAATAATTTTTCAGTCGAGATAATCTTTATTTGTTTAGTATCATTCGTCGATCAGCGGTGACTGAAGCGATGCAGCTCGTGACTCGGGCATCCGGCCTTGATGTCCCGGGGGCAGAACTGAAGCACCCCCCCCGTGCCCTCGTTTTGGGAGAGGAAGGGGTCCGAATTTTTTTTATTAATTTTAATCAGTGGGTATAAATATATTTTAAGATGCATATAGAAAGTCTGAGTAGGAAAAAAATCGATTTTTTGCAGTTCAATTGGGATCACTTAAGTTTCAACAATGATATCGAAAGGATATTGTTGATATCCCGATTTGTCGGGATATCAACAATGATATCCCGACAAATCGGCCCTGGGTATACAGTAACCCGACATATCGTCCCCCATTAATTCATTTAATAATCGTAACCCTAATTGTGTCTAAACTTAACCTTAATCCTAACTCTAGCCCGAACTACAATCTAACCCGTATACTAACCTGAACCATAAACCCACCCCTAACCACGAAAAATAGTTGTGCCGATTTGTATGGGGTCATTTTGACGGGTCACGTATCAAGATTATCAATTAGTCAGTATGGCCTGAAATTTTGAAAAAATCATAATTTGATTTTAATATTATGATCTAGCTTTGGTAGGATCAACAAATAATTTATTATACTATTTAAGTAAGGGGCGGAGGTTAAATTTCTCACATTTCCTTCTTGGTCATTTTATGTCAAATTTATAATTAAAAACTACCTTGGTGGCAACCCGCCAAACGTTTTAACTTTGTCACGGCTTAATAAAAGATAGAAAAATGCAAAATCTGCAAAATTGCGTGGATTTCACTTTAGTAAACAAACAAAGCCAACTTTTTAACTGGATCACCGAGCTACATATCACGACGAATAAGTTGGACCTAAGTTAAGAAAACTAAAAAGTATTACATAAAGGAGATATTGAAATATGTGACAGGGGGATTAGAAAGTTTTTATGATTGATCTCAATTAGAGCGTAGGATCGAGTAGTTTATGTTGAAAAGTTGATCTTCTGGGCCGAGTTTTATAATGTCTTTCTGAGGAACTCGTCATGTAAAGTTTACTCTCGATATTTTTCTGTAGCTTTTGTTGACCGGGGCACTTTCAAGGACATGTGTTGCTTGTTTTGTAAGGGTAGGCGGAGGGGGACAATGGAGGGGCTCAGAAAACAAGGGATCAATTTGACAATCCGTGAATTTTAAATAAATAATTAAAAAAAATTGTCAGTTATGATTTAAGACAAATATATATGTACAAGATGAATTTGTTGTACCATTTTATTTGAAAGGGGGGGGGGATAATCAAGAATTTGAAGGAATTTTTAGCTTTTTAGCCATCGGTATGAACTTTCTAATTTAATACTTTTAAGATTTGTGAAATATACATAAGGAATGCATTCCCCTAAAAGAAAATTTGTTATCTTTCCTCTCTACGTCATTTTGAATATCTTGTAGTTATAAGTGCATACTTTTAATTATGTCTGACGTCATGCGACTCTGGACGAAAAGCAAGTAATATATGAAGTACGAATAACCTGAAAGGTCAAAGGAACCATTTTCGCACTTAATTTACACCAATTAGGGGTCAAGAATGCGTTGTGATGTGACGTCATCATTATTAACACTTATATGTTAATGGTATTAGTGTCAATTTATCACGCGATTGATTTTTTGAGTTGAATACTATGTAGTTGTGAGCATACGTGTCATTTTGTACACAAACTAATTCTACTTATAAATTACACATTTAATCTACTTATAAATTAAAAATCAATTCCACTTACAATTGATTACAAAAATTTGTCACAAAATAGAATTTTGAGAAATTTGACAATTGAGAATTTGAACCGATTTATTTTTTATTGTGCCTTTTCTCGTCGAAAATTTCTTTAACTTTTATAGCTTCCAACACTGCTATAGCCTGCTACCACTTATTATAATTATATATTCAAACTATGCTTACATTTTTAAACGATATATGAATATTAATTAGTAATTAATTGCAAATTATTACAACGTGAATTTTTAGGGGGGGGGGGGGAAATTTTGCATAAAATTTACTCAAATACATGTAAAAATACTTTCCAAAACCGGCGGCGCGGCAAACGCCGCCGTGCCCCCCTCCCCCCACAATTACGTCCCGAAAGCAATTATTATAGTTTAACTGCAATCAGAAGTTAATCGTTTCAAGTTTATTTTATAGTAAAGTATATCGATGATGTGAGATCTTAACACTAGAGACTATTATTGTATGGCCTAATCTAAGTATTAATATTCAATAAATAAATATATATGTTATATATGCCAAGGACGCCTCGGATTAATGAAATTAACTTTGCAGACTAATATTAATGAAAAGTACTGACTAAGAGAAGAGACATAGGGCCTATTGTATTATTCTTCTAATAATAGCATTATTAATTTAAGATTATAAGTATTATAAGGTCATGTTAAAAATAGGCCATGGTGACAAGAAACAAAGTTATTATAAAATACTCGGATTACGTTAAAAACATAAAACAAAGTATTCACAAAAAAGCGTTTATTATAAACGTTTTCAATCTGGGTTTGTATTTTAAACAGCAGCTCTATTAGGTTATTCTATTGCATGTAAGTATAACCACCAAACCCGACTTATATAAAGTTGGTTTAAGTAAGATTGTTTTAATTTATACACTAAATTGTTAACAGAAATGTATCTATAGTTCAGTTATCACAAAATGCACGCGCTTGTATTTTATTTATTTTTACAAGTTTTATGTAATGACCAAAAGACATCTTATTATAGGCCTTTAGGTGTACATGTTGTTCACAACAGGAAACGAATTGTAAACTATAAAACTAGGTGGTCCGTAAAAACTAACATGTATTTTGTTAAAATTACAATTTTACAACTCTTCTTCAATAGGAATATTATGAAATTTATCAGGATATAGTACTGAGTGTGAAGTTATAGCCTAAAACAAGCTTTGCCTTAAATAAATGTAATAAAGTATTTAGTAGATCTAAAGTGCAGGCCTCCTATGATTAAATAAATCATTAAAATTTGATTTAACAAAATAAACTTAACTTAATAATGAAATTTAAATGTAATAAAGAGTCAGCAGGATAATTCACATTAAATTTTTTAACGCCAATAGTATTGAACGCGACATTATATTATAGTCGTTATATTACAGTAATTCTTATAGTCGAATTATTACTAGCCTTTTTGTTGTTAAAAAGGTGCAGTTATAATTCATAAATACATTACTAATAGGGTGTTAATTCAATTTATAGTAACTGTCATTGATTTATAATGATTAAATTTCATTGTAATAGAAATATTATTAAGTTATAGTCATTGTTATTAAAATATGATTGAAACATGATTAATGCTGTAAGATTTTTTACTATTCTATAAAGTTGAATAGAATATTTTAATCTTTTAATAGGATCATGAAACTTTACAATGAATCTGTAAAATATATAAGTATTGTTGCCTATTATAAAACTATTATTATTATCTATTATTATGATAATGTCATATTTAAGTGATTAATTTCTCTAGGTGGCAACTTTTATAATTTTGGGCGCATTTGGCGTTTAATACAAAAACTCCTTAATATGATTAAGCTAGTTAATGTCTTGATTTATAATTACTGCAGTTGTGGCGAATATGCTTTTTTTTATAAGGGAGTGGGGGGTCCAAAAAATCGTGAAATCAGTATAATATCTAGCTTACTTATTTATTTGAAATGTCTAAATATTCTGTTAGTTATTTTCAAAGTATTTAGGCCAAATTTTGACAGTAATAAAAAAGTTTGTCATAACTTTATATATCTAGGTTGATGTTCATTTTAACAAAAATAATTATTTAGAACAAAATCTCCAGATATTTTATTAATAACAATATTATTTATTTATTACTGTTGTTCAATATTTTTTATTGAATTTAATTGAATAAAAATCAAATAAGAACGATTTAAGTTCAGATTACGATCGTCGAAAATTTATATTAGCCTACTCTTTAATCTTTGCAGGATTCATCTGAAAATATATCATTTGTCATTGAATAGTTTAATCGTTTTTTAAATTTGACACCACAGCAAACTTTCATGAATCGAAGCCATAATATATGATAACAATCTCGTATTATATGATTAATTTTATATATGATTATATGATCGTATTATAAGAAATTTAGTATATTTCATTTGTATTCAAACCGAAAAATATTAACACAGTTTTATAGGATGTCAGGATTATTCGTCAGTAAACTTTTTGTGTATGACAATCGTCTACAGAAATTAGATCTACAGACATTAAATGTTGGTCTACTATGACATTAGGGTAAGGGTTAGCGTTACGCTAGGAATTAGGGTTAGGGTAGACGAAAAGTCGGTGGATCAAATGTCTGTGACGAAGTGTAGTAGACGAAACGTCTGGAAACCAATTGTCGTGGAACCATTTGTACAGTTGTGACTGATTTTTCTCGATATCATAAGTGTAGATTTGTGAAATAATTCTTATTTTTAATAGGCTTACTACTTATTCTTATAACTAGTTGTTATTACTAGTTGTATGAAATGTTTAAAATGTCTTTTATTTTTTTTCATATTTTTCATATTATGTAATAGTAGGCTATTTTAAGCAAATTGAAATTCTATAAAATTAATCTATGGAAGCGATTTTATGTAACTCATTCATGTCTTAATGAATGAGTTACTAAAGGCCGGTTCACATTGGCCGACATTTTGCACGAGCTCCTCGTGAAATTTTCACGAGCGAAATTAACTGCACACACATTTCTATACAGCCATTCACATTGGCCGACATTTTTCACGAGCTCCTCGTGAAAATTTCACGAGAGCACACGCGTGCAAGAAATCGT
>JAQIXG010002331.1:0-18039 GCA_034700105.1 Oconnorella tubifera | reverse complement strand
TTTATTGACTTGTTACAGTTCGGTGTATTATTAAATGTGTTATTTTAGTATATTATTTTATATATTATTATACTTCTGTAGATTATTATATTATGTAAATATTATCATTTATTCAAATACAAGCGATAAACTTCTCTGGTAATTACTAATTAATATTATATTTAACCATAACCTTGTCCATAGTCATAAAACGAAGATTGTTTATCACTATCAGGAATTGAATACGCATAGACACTGTTCTAACACATTAAACGTTTTCTGCAGCCAGAAGGTTGACCATTGGATCAAATGTGATTCTTTCTAGTTGATGCAAAAGTGTGTCTATATAATAAAAATTAATTTTCATCATTTAAGCGATAATGGCTGCTTCTCAAAAATAAAGTGTTGCATCCCTATTACTTAGAGCTCCAGCTCAAAGGATTGTATAATAATTGGAAAAGTAGAAATTAGACTGCTTCACAGTTTAATGTAAAATTAATAAAATTTCACGAAGTAAACAGAAGAATGATACTGATCATTATGTTTTGATGACATTAATATTTCTTGACTATATCATCAGAATTGAACTATATTTGAGGTATGATTGGCCTGTCATCTGCAGCCTTTTTGATGTCAGTATTTAATAAATAATTAATTAACAATAGAGCTTATTTTGAAGTTTTAATAGCTATAGGCAAAGTTGCTGTACATGTGAAAGTGACTTGCTAAAGCATAAAGACTAAATTAAGGCCCATCATCCACTTTTACTGGATATAAGTAATGCAATACTGTAGTGAATGCTTCTATTTATCATTCAATCTTTGTTGCCACAGGTAGAAGTCAATACAAGTTTGTTGTCTGCATATGTATTTTCTAAATGCAGATGTATTTTGTACATTGTAGGAGTGAAGCAAGGTTCAAATGAATGCAAGTGGGAGTATGGAACTTGTCAGTTGACAAATGCCTCAGCGACATGCGGCATTGGACAGAAAGTTGGAACTGCTCAGGGTCCTAATTGTCCAACAGCTGAAAGACAACTCAAGTGTAAAGTTCCCTGTGGTTTGTGAAAAGTTTTCTTGTACTCGTTTCAAATTTAAAGCTAAATGAGGTTATATAATTTATAATATTATTTAGCCATTATCAGAATCACTATATTATTATTTTGGTCAATGTACTTAAATCAGCGGTTCCCAACCTTTCTGATGCTGTGACCCCTTATAACATTTGCCAAGTTGTGGCGACCCCAACACAATAATTTGTTATATTTTTTGGTCAATATTTTTAAAAATCAATTTGTAAAGAAATAAAATGTTCAACATAACATTTTAAGTGTGTACTGTGCATGTACATTGCACAAAAAATGCGTTTTTTATTAAAAAATTCTCAGAAGGTCGCCTGCGACTTGTCAAATTGTCAGGCGACCTCAGTTGAGCTCGTGACCCACAGGTTTGGAACCTCTGACTTAAATCATAGAAAATAAAATAGCTGGTGTTGTTTTATAAAAGTTGGGAGGATGACTTTTATTTAACGCTATAATTTTAGTGTTTCTCAACTTTAATTAAAAACAAGAACATGTCACAGCTATTTTAAAATGGAATGGAGGCTTCAAGGAATGTTGCTTATATCGGTAACCAGTATTTGATATATTGACTATGATATTATGTTTGTATTTATATCTGCTAAATCATTGTCATATCACAATGCTCTAACATGACAACTGTAAACAACGTCACTGCTGTGATTATAAAATGAATGCTTTTAATTTGGAGGCGGTTATTTTGAGATATAGTTTGACTTATTTGACACACGAGCTATACAATATAAGTATATATATTATATTTATATATACATCAAATCTGTGTAGTTATGACAAAATGAATTTTGAATCTTGCTCAATAACAGTAGCTATGGCAGTAATTTAATTGAGTTTTATATTATTACTCATAGGCTGCAAGTACAAGACAGTAAAGGATAGTGCTCCAGTAGCTACATGCGATGAAAACACCAGGAAGAAAGAAATCAAACAAGAGCTCATTAGTGGTGACGTGACAAAGTGTCCCAAGACAAAAGTAGTCAACAGAAAGTGCAGGATACCAAATCCTAAAAGTTCTCGAGGATCTCGTGATGTGATGACTGGAAAGAAGTTACCCAACAATGAAGGCAAGCCATTTGAACGCAAGAGAGGCTCTGTGGCTGCTGAACCAGGTCTGTATTCAACTGTAAATCTTTTGTACTACTTTGATAATTTGAAATTTGTAGAATCAATTTTGCTAGAATGTAATTGGAATTGAGATTTAAAGAATCTCTTTGGTGCCAGTGACAGTTATTTTTAGAATGTAATCTAAATAAGAATTGCAATCTAAACTTGTTTAATGTCTGTATCTCGATGGTATTTCACAGAATGAAAATCATAAGAATGTGATGAATATTTTGTGTTCTAACGGAAGGTTGCATTTGTTATATTATCATGACAATTCAATGAGTTTAATGGTTGTCTGCTAGTAGAGATTAGTTAGAAAAGATGTCTCTAATTATCTATAACTGAGAGCGTTATGGATTCTGTCATATGTGATTGAGTGAGCGAGTGATTTTCTTTGTATTATCCGTCGCGCATAGTAGTTCACATGTTAATAGCCCTTCATGATTATCATTGTTTTCTATTTGATATAAGTCGCTTGACTTTATGAGATTATATATTCAAATAAAATATAACCGAGCATATCAGTTCCCATAAACTAAAGTAATGGGGTTAATTAATTATTGCTTTTATTTTAATAATAATTGTATTATTAAAATAAATATGCTTAGAAATTAAAAATAAGGCCCATAACTGTATATGTAATTGTTATGCAATAGTACCGGATGCAGCAGCTGGAGGAAGGAATGCTGCGTGCAAGTACAAGAAAGGAGGAAAGTCCGAGTGTGATCCTATGACTGGTAAGAAAACGATTACTTTAGACTTGAAGAAGAAGAGTCCAGCCACATGTCCACCAACCAAGATCATTGTAAAGGACTGCAAAGTTAGAAATAAAGGTATGGCAACATCACATATAAAGATTAATATTTGTGTTAGACAAGTTATTGTTGTTAGATCTTTAAATGTTGATACTTTTTAATATTAAACAATCTTACGTATTGACAGAAGATCTCGACTGAGTATTCAAAGTTTGAAATTCCTGTCAGTGTCTGATTAATATTAGTATCTTTTTTTATTGTGTTTAATAAATCGATGGCCTGATTTACAATTTATTTTATAGAAACTTTTGTTTAGTTTAGTTTTAAATTGTTCAACTTCTTCTGTTGGTGTTTGAAACATTTGAAAATTGTTGATATAATTTATAGTATTATAATTTATTAAAAAGGTATATTAATATAATATTAAATTTATGCTTAGGTCCAAATCGCAAGAATGCAAATCTCTTCTAAGCTATTGAAGCGATTGATGCATCATCTAAACAGTTTGATTGCAACAAGGGCAGCGTCAGAGAAGTCGTGTATAGAATGTGAAAGATTTATAAACTTTATGTAATCAAAACTTGTACAAGCTTTCAATAGTACCTTCTTAGATAGTTGTTATTCATATGTTTAGTGTTGATGTTTTGAATAATTACATGTTAACAGTTGTGATTTTATATAATTGCCACATATTACTATATTGTATTATTATTATTATTATTATTATTAGTCACAGTTTTGTGCGATAGTGTAACTTACAATGTCATCATGGCTTGGCACTTCACACGTGTCAAATTTAAAGTCTGTTAGTTTTATTATTGCGGACAAGTAATCTTTTGATTTATGGTAACCTATAGATGCGCTTATATTCACTGTTTTTTATCCGTTAGAATGTTCTTACTAAGCAGTCACAAATATTTAAATATGCGTATATATTGAGCAAGCATATGAATGTTGTGTAATTTGAAGTGATTAGTGTATAATGATTTATAATTTGTTTTTATAATCTATTGTTTAAAGTCGTTGGATAATTAAATGTTATAACAATGTAGTTAATACTAGTTAATATAAATAATGAAACATATGTTTTAATCATTTTATTTCTAGATTTTATTGCAGGAGTTATGCGATTATGGCAGTGTATAGTTTATGTGAATAAATGATAATCTACAGTCATTTTGAATTACAGTCATTGGTCTAAACATTTTTATAAACTGTTGGTCTCTTGTGTTAACATTTTTAATAAACTTTGTCATTTATAAGCTTCGATTTTATTCAGTATTATGCTATCTATCTGTATATTTCAAAATACTGTTTGTAACATAATGAAACTATATACTTGTTAAGATAACGTAGTTAGGTGTTTTTTTTATCAGATACCATGACTTAGCGTTATGGTTTTTTAAAAGCAAATTGTACTAGAATTGAACTAGAATTGTTTACAGTTTCATATTAGCGTTGAAAATGGATATAAGATTGGTGTTTAAAGTAAAGCTTGTGAATGGGAAATTTTTTGTGTAGAGAATACAAGTAAACTCTGTCACCTAAAAAAATGTGTGACATAAAGATGACAAATGCAAAATTATTTAATATCGATAATAAAAATTGTGAGATTTTTAATAGACAACTTAATATTGTGATCTCATCTCTACATTCGAGTGATTCTCATAATACAATGACTGGACTGATCACATAACGATATCTGTTAATTGATATCGAAAACTGGTTTGATTACAATATTAATAAAATTCATAAAATACTTTGAGATCTTTTTATTAGTTGAATAGCTATAAACTATAATTAAATTATTATTGATTGTACTTGATTTACTATTGTATTGTACTTAATACAAACGCTATTCTTCTGTTTTTCAATAACAATTGATAGTCTTGGACTTTTATTGGACTACTCTGTAAAAATATCAAAAGTAAAAAGTTATTTACAATCCTTTAATAATTTCTGCCTAAATTCTAGATTTCTAAAAAAATATTTAATAAATTGTGTTGATTTGTTTTGTATAATTTATTTTAATATCTTCAGTATTTAAATATCTTCCACGAAGTAGTGGTCTCATTTTGTACATACGGAGCAAATCAATCGGGGAATGTTTATTAATAGCAATACGGAAGTAATTAAGTACTTTATTTTTATTTGGCCGTTAGTTAACCATTCAACGCTTAATATATCGTTGTATTCCGCGCAATTCATAAGACTAGGACTCGGCCATATAAATTTTAATGCACCAAGATCATAACAAATATTAAAAATAAAATTTATATCATCAAGACAAGACAGCTAGGATACTTAAGAGCCCGTATAAGAATTGTTAACCAACACCTCTTTCTATTTATGGAGCTACACAATTATTACTGGTAGTATCAAACTATACTAAGCTTATTCATATAACGTACAACATTATACAATGATGGAATAACATTTCTTTAAACCAGAGAAATAAACATTATTTGCAGTTTCAATAGATTATTTCTTTACGCTTATTAACTTTACAAATGTTAGTTAACTATTCTCGTTATTATATGAAAAAAAGTTTTCATCATTTCATCATTGTACGCTTAAAAAGTAAATTAAATATAAGCCGCGTTGTAATTTAATAAATCACTAACCGTTATTTATTTAGTATTAACTTAGATTTTAAACATGCAAGTCAATAACCACAGCGACAGCGGCACTTGATAAAATTTCAATGAATGGAAGATAATATTTTTTCTTACAAGAAAATTAGTTTAGCATAATCGCAACAGAAAATTCAAAAAAGATAAAATCGAATTGTCAATATGTCATTCCGTCAAAATGTTGCTAGCAGTCACTGAACATCCAATATCCAATAATACAATACAGAAAGGACTAGCGTAATATGTAAGTCTCAAATCAATGTATCGCCGTCAGTAGGATAGCTTAATGTGTACATTGTAACGTTAGTTTGTCAACGACATCAAAGTCATACCGGTTGAATTAAGCACCTTATTAAACTTAGCAAAAATTTACATGGGAATCAAGATCCAAAAATAGGACCTGTTCGGTTCGAGTATAGAGCTCTAATCATTTCATCATAACACAAGGCACAGAGTTAATCATTTAAAAGACCATTTTTGTATTTTAAAGTACAATAACTTCATAGCAGATAACTAAAAGAAAATCAGATATAATATTAACAAACAATATTAAATTATTAAAGTATATATAGCAAGAATAGCTATAAGAAAGACTACAATAATTATTCATGTTTATTATGTAACCATATCATAAAACTTAGAGATTTACAAATAATTTCCAATCGTTAAGAGAATTGTAATTTTTTAAAGGTTTGGATAAGAGCTAATTTTGATTAGAGAGGATACCTTGGAATATATATATTCATAATGAAAATGATAATTTTTAATATCATGAAAAAAAACTAGCAAGAAACTAAGTCAGTACAATTTAACAAAATGAATTTAAATCATTTTCTACTGAAGAATAAACAGTCAAATCACTGTCCTTGAATAGTAATAAAACGCAGTTAAAAATGCAAAGAGAGGAATTATTCTTAAATGAATGAACTTGGAATTTCACAAATAAAGAAGAAAAATATTATAAAAATGAAAAATACTCCTCTGCATTGATTAAAGTTACAAACTAAGGAATGTATCAACCAATAATTTCCATTACATAATAAACTCATTTAACATGGAATGAATGTAATGGCCATAGGTCAGTCAAAGCAGTGTATATAAAGCAGTCATGCAAGATAAAGTGACCTAACAAAGACAGAGTCAGTGCAATATAGAGAGTAAGAATTTAACGAATAGAAGCGAAAATCTTAATGGATAAAAATGAAATAATCAAAGAATTGGAAAATAATTTTATAACAAAAATTCAACAAAAATTTAGCTATCTAGTTGCTAACAATTAACTCCAATAAAAGAATAACTCGTCTTCTTGAAATCTGATAACATCCACATAACTTATCATAAACTCAATCAAACTCATAAAATACCCATTTCAAAAACCGGAGCATTTAATGTTTTAAAAATATATACAATAAGCAAATAAAGAAAAAATACACGAGTACAAAGTTACACAATAATGCAACAAATGATTAAATTCTTGCATGGTCCCATTTCTCTAGATAGTTTAATCAAAATCGTATTAATGAAAACAATTAATGACCTGAAACAAAAATTCTTTAAGAAATTTTGTATCAAATTCTCAAATTCAAATTTTTCATACTTTATGAATTTGCTAACATTGTAACAGTAAACTTCAAAATAAGCTTTAACTGATAACTTATTACCTTTAAATATTAATACAATATTGTAGGTAATCACTGCCTAGAGTCTGAAGTAAGTATCATATACAAAATGGTTTAAAACTGAATCATCAGCTAAATTACTGAAGTGAGAAGGAAAAAAAAGATTATATATATCACAAATATTTATGATTATAGACTTATTATATTAAATAAAATTCATCAAAAATTCAAACATTATTGGAATATTAACAAACACAGGAATCAGTATATTCAATTGTATAAACTTAATTTCTAAATAATGATCATAAAATGATCACAACTTTCCAGTCAAGCATAAATATATGCTGGAATGAAAAGTAATTTCAATGCTACGAATAATTTCATAGCACTAAGTTAATAGATACTGCCTATTTCAGAGCAATTATTAATAAGAAAATTACATTAATTTCAAATATTTTTGTGATTATACAAATCAATCACAAAATAAGGCACCAAAAGTTTTCCAAAAAACAAGATGCTAACGTAGATCATCTCTAAAATTCTTATCAAAATATCTCATTTCATCACCACATTCTTAAACACTGAACGTCTATATAGTATATACTAATAATAATAATAATAATAATAACAATAATAACACCTAAAAATATGACAATCTCTCTCTCTCTCGTGGATTATGATATGACATTTACTTCTGCTTTCTCTTGTCCTTCCTTTGTAAAATTTAAAAAAAAAATTCTTAATAAAATGAGAAAACAAATAAAAGCAAACCCTATAAGAGATTGTATCTTAATTACTTCCAATTCAATCACGATGACCCAAACACTACTTAAACAACATCAAAATAAATCAGAATTATTAGAGAAACTAAGAATTAAACTGAAAGAGCTTAATAAATTAAACTTAAAATAACTCTAGATAGACTAGAAACACAAATACTTCATTAGGAACAAGTAAATGACTATCAAATAACAAGACTATTAGATAAATATAATACAGATTATATCAAATCACTGTATAATAGCAATAGAATATATATGACTTTAGACTCTAATACATATGGCAAGCAGCAGACGATGCAGACTAATAAACTCAAGATCCTAATAAATAGAATAGGACAGTGTAGACAGAGTTAATTTACTTATGTACAATATATAACAAATAAATAATGTGAATTAAAAAAAAAATAACAATATATTTTGTTGATCTTAACCGTTAAATTTTAATGACTTAAACTAGAATCATCAAATTTCATCATTGCACAACAAAAATGTGTATACATTTTAAAAATTCTTAAAATGCATCAATAACTCAATCTCGGCAATAACAACTAAATCGTAAACAAAATTGAAAAAATCACAAATGTGAATAAGTCATTAAGTTAATAGCAAACGATTGAAATGAAGACAGTAACAAATAGATTATGAAGAAATAAATTATACACAATATTAAATATATCCAAATATGACAAACACACCACCGTGATGTTTCATTTCAAACAGTTTAGTCTTAAGAGCTAACACTTAAACAATGTAAAATAGAATTATTTATGACAGCAACAAAGACTTGATGAAAGTTATTAAATTTGAATGAAATCAATAACAATGAACATTCATCATAATAAAAACAGAAATTGTGTTAGAAACAGATTTGTGGTTGACAATCATTCCAAAGCTTCTTAAACGTATTCAATATGTTTTAAAAGTAACCTAATAAATAAAAAATATATATTTATAATCATAATAAAACTCTACAATTTTTCTTGTCTTCCCTAAACAATGCTCAATAAATACATTCACGCAAGTGAATAGATTTCAATACTCACAGAAAGTCGCTAAATCATTTTTTAGAAATAACAAGTCCACAATAAAGTTTCAAGATTAGCAATTGTATACAATTTGTTGCACATCTGCACGAAACTAGACGTCACAAAGAATATTTATATCATAGAGATATAAAATATACCAAGAGATATAAGCTTAATGTTAAACAAACACTTATAGTATAAGACCAAAGCTGAGACGATGAAGTCTAGTCTGCAGTTATTTCTCAGGAATCTCCTGCAGTGCGTGCCACTGAGCGATAGGTCGACGGGGATTGGCCAGCATGTCACTCCAGTGTCTCAGCTCTGTGCCCGATGAGTTACAGCCAAGAACAACTTGACCAATAGGATCTGATGTACCAATACGATCATAGTCAACCACCGCTACTGTCAGTGATACTTTCTGTAATAACAGTACTTATGGCATTTATAACAGAAGTCATTGTGTTGCGAGTTTTAGGAATAGAATATGTATTAGGCTTATTCAGACACAGATTTATACAATTTTAAGACTAACGTATAGAAATTTGCTTAAACACCAAAAGCTTGTGTAAAGCTTTGAATCACTTTTGTGCAGAGCACACAAGTGATTTAAAGTAATACAAGCATATGATTAATTCAAAAAATGTAACCTATAATCAAAAGTAATGTAAACTCATTCTACAATTACATATGAGAAACTGAAATAGCTATACAAATGTGACCGGTCGACATCTCTAATAAATTGCCAAGATAAAAGTAAATGTTGTTACAAAGATAGACTTATGCTGAATGTCAAGATAATCATTTCTAAACAATGTTGAAGTTAACACAAAATTGAGTCTGTTGCTAAAGAGCGCCTGTAAAAATCACTGCAATAAAACATAAGTACGGTAATAAAGTATACGTTATAACGTTGCCATAATTCTAATCCTATCCTAAACTTAACCTTAATTCTAATCATGATACTGCAGAAAATAACCTTAAGCCTACCCCTAATCCTAACCCTAACAAGGACGCACAGTGGAAATTGTGTGAAAAAATTATAAAAGCAAAAAGAACATTTATCACACGACAATGAATAGATGTTGTACTACTACTGTTTCCATTCAAACGGTATTTAGTCGATACAGTTCAGCTACACAATGAAATGTCTCAATGTAATTTTTCATTCAAAGATAGACCTTTAATAATTATAATCAAGTTCACAAGCTAATTTAACTTCAGTTAATCAATCAAGAATACACGACGCTGATCAACTGACACGTTCATGTTCATTAACCATTTCATTCACTTGTCGTCTCTATAGTAGAATTTAACTAAATTTAATATAACTTAATTTATTAACATCTTATTCATTAAAACTTAATTATTGGAAGTTAAAACAAAGTTTCACTAGCACGAAATATCATAAAATACAACAAATGAATATTTAATCCAAAGTGAATTAACAATATAATTAAAATATATAGACAACACAAAAATACATGATGTATACGCTGTAGAAATTCATAAAGAAAAACATTCAAATGAATATCCAATTGCCTGAGAATATAAAATAATTGCAACATTAGACTAACCTGAATTTGTTCAAATGAAACATCAAATGCAAACGATTCATTATAATAAGGATTAAGAGTAGTCTTTTTAACTGTTGTCTTTTTCTTTTTAATTCTTTTACCACTCATATTTAGAGAGAGTTTAACATAAGGATCTAGAACAAAGTATGAAAACATTGTCCCCAAAACTGTGCGTAATATAATTTGATACAAAATATAAAGTGTTTTAAATAAAACTCAAGTTCTCACAATCCAAATAAATATTCAAAAATAATATTTGAAATAATGACAAATTTTAAACGTAAAAAACAATATATAAGAATATCAGATGCAATCAAAGAAACAAATCAGTTGGTTCATTCTATAGTATATCATATACTTTATATTAAATGACTAATGCAACACAAAGTACAAGAATACAAACTCTTCCAGAAGAATCAATAATATAAGAAAACAAATCTATACAAAATAAAATAACTATTAAACTATTTATAAAAGTAAAAATAATAAAAGTAAATGAAATTAAACAAAATAACTGAATTAATCGACCAAAAGCATCTAATAAAATATAAAGTTGAAGTCCAAATCTTTGTACTACACTTGTCTGAATCAACTCAAAGCAAAGATCAACTCAGGGATGATGGACCTAATCTAGCTATACCTGTACTAATTCAAATGATACGTCAAATGTAAACGATTCATTAAAGTATGGATTCAAAGTTTTCTTTTTCTTTGTAGTTTTTTTCTTTTTCAATCTCTTTTCACCGACGTACAATGCAAGCTTAACGTAAGGATCTGAATGAACAATTCTTTGATGATAAAAATAGTGATAACAACAATCTCTGATCTGAATATTCAATGTTTGAATAAACCAACAAGAAACAGTAAACAAAAACATAAACGTCAGAAAGTGACAAATTCAAATATGTATAGAGATTTATATGTCAAAGATTTGTTCAAATTTACTTTCAAACTTGTTTCATACAATATAAATCATTTAATATTAACGAATCCAGCAAATAAAATATATCACCCCATCAAATGTTTGGATACATTAATACCTTGCAATTATTTCTTTTTAATTTACGATAAATTAATTTTTATTGTATGAAATAATTGTTCTGTCGACTTAGAAAGTAAAATTCAGATAAACTCTAGAATTTAAATCTTTAGATCTACTTATACTATCACTTTCTGATGTTTATTTTGAGTTTATAGTTTGTGGCTTTGTTTATTGAAACGGAACAGAGATGACGGGTGAACTCTGGAAGTCTACCTTATCCTGGCTCAAAGTGATGAGCAACCATTCATAAATGTTTGATGATATCAGAAATAAAATACGTTAAGAAATACAGTAACCATAAAATAGAAGTATTTAAAATTTCAATTTAAAAATGCATTTGTTTGAATACAATCTAGATGAATAGAATGCTAACCGGAGAGACCACCAACATCCATCTTCTTGAGGTTCTTGGCTTCCAGCACAACAACAGTCAGTTTACCAGCAGTAGGGACATAGCGCAGAGAGAAACAAATGTCTCCCAAACGATTATCCTGCACAACAAACAAGACGAAACATCTTTATATTTATATTTACAATGCATACTCAAACGCAAAAGCATACATACATAGATAAATACACACATATATACGTTCATAAAAAACACTTACTGATTCCCAGCATGAAGACATTTCACTGCATCCAAGCGCTTCGACATTGACAACTAGATAATTGTAATATATTTACTGTGTAAATAAATGAATATATTAAATACCAATGTGTTGCCTACCTTTTCCGCCTCAGAGTCAGGCGGTCCAATGTCCTTCCATCCCTCAAACACTTTGCCTAGATCCACTGAGTTCATAACTATCTTCACTTCTCCTATGTAGTCGTGCTTTGAGAAACGATCAAAGTCAAATAACTGAAAGACTAAAGTCTTTGTACCAATCTCTGCATAGGAAACCTGTCATACAACAAAGCATATAATGATGAATTATAATTTGAATAGTTTTCAACAACTGAATAAGAATAGCAAACCTAAGGCAATCTTTGAAAATAGCAGACTTGTATTCTGTGACAATTACGCTCAATTAATAAACTGCTTAGTCTAATGCTACTCATCAGTCTACTTACTACTCATCAGTCTACTTACTACTCATGGTCACAGCAGTGGAACATTTAACTGTAACACTCAAACACTTTTACAATGTCTTAGTTATGTTTATGATATAATGCGTTTATTCATATTATTAGTTACTGCAAATGTAAATAAGATTTCATTAGGCCTATTATTAAAATATTTTATTTGAAACGATGTATCCATATTTATATTTGTATTAGATCAAATAGTTATAGGTAATTAAATTACTATTCGGACAAATAGTGAAATCAATATTCGGCACAGCATCAGTAAAACATCCAATAAATACATATATAAATACATATATAAATACATATATAAATACATATATAAAGCACAATTAAGTATATCAGACGTCTTATAAAAAGATTTTTTTGATATACTTAAAAAATAATAAAAACCTTAACTTATGAAAGTAAATAAATCAATGAACTTTCATGACTTTCAATTAGATCAAATGAATCACTAGCTATATAAATTAAAAGAATTAATTAACTCTATTATACCTTAAATATAAAGTTTTCATTGAAGACAGGATTAAGAGTTTTTCTATGAATCTTGGTTTCAAACTTTTTCTTCTTATCAGGAAGTAGAAATACTCTGACATAAGGATCCGATGTCCCTCCCACATCCATTGCTGGCAGATTAGCCGCTTGAATTACTCCAACTGTCAGCTGCCATCGTAAATCATTATATTCAAATATTACATGATTAATGAAATCTGTGCAGTTTTTACTTGTTGATTTTTTACTGTTTATGTAATAAAGCCATTATTAATATTAACAATTAAGTGTCTATTATCTTTAATAATTCATTCTTCAGCATTTAATGTTATAATGTTATATGTTATATGTTTAATGTTATAATTGATTTATAATAAAGTTCAGAACTTGATAGATAATAAATTCCAATTACAACTGTATAAATCAGTTGAGTACGGGTGAAACTCGGGACTGGGGGAATGAATGTGGTGAAAAGCGGGATTGTGTTGCGGGAATGTGTTGCATCAGTATTTTTAGGATTAGGGTTAAGGGTTATGGCTAACCATAACCCTAATCCTAAAAAGACTAGCGTTAGTTTTTTAGGGTTAGGATTAGGGTTATGGTTAGCCATAACCCTAATCCCATAGGGTTAGCTTTTCCATAGCCATAACACAATCCCGCTTTTCACTACATTCATTCCTACAGTCCCGCAGTCCCGTGTTTCACCCGTACCCAAATCAGTTACATGGAAAACACAATCATGTTATGATGAAACGAACAGAAAATAAAGAATAAATTGTTAGGAAAGAAAGACAATTATATATTTTATTTGAAGCTTGTCTCTAAGTGGTTACAGAGCCTAACTAAAAAACTCAGTTTTTGATTTTGACTCTGGCTCGCAATATCTGGCTGATGTGCTGTAACCTTAAGCTTACTGCCTTCAGCCGTAGATTAAGCCTCTCTATATTATAACACAAAATATGAAATATAAAGTACTTAACTTGACAATTACGCATCAATTAATTAAGAATAAAACATCTTCATCATTAGTACACAGAAGTAGATCGTATAGTTTCACAATTCTAAGAGCTTCCACTTGCTAGATGTTACTATGAAAAATGAGTGCATAAAGACTTACCTCTCCTTTCTGAAAGTCATAGTCGAGAGAATATTGCAGTTTACCGAGATCCAGCGCATCTCTCGGTCCATCAGCTCCCTCATTATCTTCCATGTTTACCTCCAGTTCTTCTAAATCGGGCTGAACCTACAAGTCAAACCGGAGATCAGATTAATTTCACTGAGCAATATAAATAAATCTTAGCTAATGAATAAAATGTATCCGCAGCAATATTGACTAAAAGGTCTAACAAGGCAAAAACGATTGTAACCTAATGTTCTTCAGCGTTAGTATATAAAAGAAATAAACTTATAATACAAAGCTTTGTATGTATTAGTTATATTACGCATTACAATTCCGTGGTCATTACTAAAGATACTGACAGCTGAATATCTATGCAGTTAAAATTTGCTGCAAATACTATCACAAAAAAAATATTATACATTGAGAACGCATTAAATGAAAAATACACTATATTCGAATATAGAGAAATTTAAAATATTACGTTACATTAAATGACGAGTGAAATTTGAGAAACTAGAAGTCACCTTTTCCTTATAAGAACTGCCCAACATTTGCACAGTCCTCAGATCTACTACTCCTTTCAGTCCTTTCTTTACTTCCTTCTTCTTCTTCTTCTTCTTACAACAGCAGGATTTGCATATGCAAATAAGACAACAGAGCAACACAAGGCCTCCAATGATAGCAATTAAAATGATCGCCCATAGTGGTACTGAAATATAATCAAAAAAACAGAAAGTGAAGCATATTAAATCTGTATGTAATTAAACTGCAAAACACATTACATTCTTTGTAGGAATCATATTTGTTTATAGTAATAATTATTATTTTGTAAAGCGCATGTCATAGTTTTTGTTAAGCGCATGTATTTAGAACAAAAACCTATGCGGCACAGTAAGATGTTGAGTGTTATGCACTAATTCATATTTAAAACAGCAATTGATACTCAAATAACATAGATAAAGTTAAAGATGACATCAACATGTGAACTTGGTGTGCCAAAACTAAATCAAAGTTTATTCAGTAGACCGTGTTGTCTAGTTAAAAGTCTCTTATTCAACATTTCAAACATGCATGACTGAATGTCCCACTAAGACACATCACACTGATAACTCTAACCCAAGGTTCGCTAGCGGACCACCGTGGAGTCTGACCCCTGATTCTGGTCACAAAGTCTAAATAGATCTTGCTTATACGCATTGTTTGTTTCTGTCCATGGTTCAAAAAGGTCGAGCCGTAATGGCTTAATGAAAAAAATGAACACTGTAGTTTTTATTTTGAAACCGCCAGGATCGACCTGCGATTCTTTGAATCACAGAACAAATCAAACAATGCTTATAAGCAAGAGCTGTTCAGACTGATGACTCAAACCACGAGTCAGACAGAAGGGTGGACCGCTGGGTGAACCCCGGGTATGGTCAAGGAACTTTAAATCGCGAGCAAAACCCAGGATAGAGTCCCGGGTCACGCAGTTATTAAAATAAAGATGCAGATCATTAAACTATGCGTTTACGATATGTTATAGACAGAGACAACAAGGACAGTAAAAAACTTAATACAATAATTCAGTAATAAAGATCAATACAATTCAATTCAACAATCACTTAACTTATCATTCTGTACAGAGATCAAAATTATGACACGCATCATTGCGGAGAAATGATGCTATTATCGATGATCTCCATTATAACGACTAATATAAATGCTTATCACATTTATCTACGATCTAACTAAGTGGAAGACTAATTTAAAATTTAAAAAAATGTTCCAAAAATAAATGAACTTAACTTTATAAAAATTAAATCTACAAGTCTAATATCACTTGAAATAAATAATTAAACTGAAAGTGTTTGAAAAGTAAAAATTGGTCAAATAAAATAATGCAGTGTACACATTATATTACAACATAATCAGCTACAGCTTGTCCATTAACAGACAAGTTCTTATATCATCTAAACGGTACCCGCTCGCATTATCTTATCTTCACATCTTGATAGGTGAAAAGAAAAAACAAAATAGAATGCTACATGATCCAATCAAAATGGAACGCTACATATTACAATAAAAATGAGACAAACTATTATTAATAATATTACGCTCCATAACCACAGAAATAAATCTATTTGTAGTAAATTTCAATGATATAATCAATAACCATCACCGAGGTTGAGTCAACTAGTCTAGAATGCCTGTAAATTATGCCTACATGCCAACACTTTATCTCTATTCTTTTCTAAGGCAATTACTATTTCTTCGGTCCTATTTTGCATTTTCTCAAAACCATTAGACATAGCCGCAGTCGCATTACTCCAGTATCCTACAAAATGCTTTAGAAATATAAATTGGACAGACAGGAATAAGCAAATGGGAATAACTAAGCCTCCTTAAATTATATAATTTCTCGTTTCCATGACATATAAACATTACAATCGCTCGTTTTTACCGTAAATTATGATTTATCAGTATATTATCCATTATATACGTTATTATCTACTGGCTTAATGACAGATTTAAACAACATTTCTTAACGACTGCTTCACTTATCAGATCTAGAGTTTTAATTAGACTTTAAGGTTATATATAAAATACATGTTATACATTTTTTTTAATATACACAAAATACCAATATACTAAAATAAAACAACGTTATATAAAGAATACAGATTCACATTAAAGTCTTCACTATTACAACTAAATGCGCGTAAGGAGCCCCTGGCTATAAACTTTTTATCTTTTACTATTGTCTCTTAATATTTTAATATTTATAAAAGATTTTAATTTCATATGTGATTTGCTTTGATATCATTAATCTTTATAATGTTTAATGTTAATCTTTATTTTCATATATATACTATCAGTCCATTGTCAGTCCATTATCAGTCCATTATCAGTCCATTATCAGTTCATTATCAGTCCATTGTCAGTCCATTATCAGTCCATTATCAGTTCATTATCAGTTCATTGTCAGTCAATTATCAGTCCATTATCAGTTCATTGTCAGTCCATTATCAGTCCATTATCAGTCCATTATCAGTCCATTATCAGTTCATTATCAGTTCATTGTCAGTCCATTATCAGTCCATTATCAGTCCATTATCAGTCCATTATTAGTCAACTATATGATCAGTCCACTATCAATCCACTATTAATCCACTATCAATCCACTATCAATCCACTATTAATCCACTATATTACATTATAATGGATTAATAGTGGATTATTAGATTAATAGTGGATTATTAGAAGTTTACAACTGTTTACAACAGTTGTAAACTTCTAATGTCTACCTCTCTATTCAATTAAGCTATGAAATAACAACTATTATAAATCAAATAGTATTTTGTATTGGCCAGCATCAATCCACAGATAAATAACATGTAAATTCTATTTACATGCTATTTAAGCAAGTAGATAAATAGAATAGAATGTCTTACTCGGTAGGTTTTGTAGACTCTCAGAGATGCTCATTAGAAAGCCTTGAGAAGTAGTTGTAGAGCCATCAGCTGGATGCTGAGTGGCCACAGTAGAGTCTGGTCCTCCGACCTTAAAATCTGTTACAGTAGCCATGATTCTTCCAACTACAGTCTGTTATCTATTGAAAAAGTTTAAACAAATCTAAAACAAGAAACTCTAAAATAAAAACTGAATACAGCATAAGCCAAACTGAGAGGTTCATCTAATTCTTACACAGAATATATCACAAATAAATGAACATGAAATATATGATTGATA
>JAQIXG010002330.1:0-18040 GCA_034700105.1 Oconnorella tubifera | reverse complement strand
GCTAAATGGTTTCCTCTCTCAGCTGATGATTGTCCTCACTGCTTGGGTGGAGCATTTGTGGTCTTTCCTGATACTGACGCACGTCTGTGACATCGTCCCTCGACAGTTAAACAGTCGTTAAACTTTTATTGACTGATTGAATATCATTAAAAAATACAGACATTAAACTTGAATTAAGTTAAATTATCTATAAGTAAACAACGCAGAATCTTTTAATTTAAGTACACAGAATCTTAAAGTACACTTTTAAATAATAAAATAATGTAAAATAATAAAGAAGCAAACTAATGTAAATATATACTGAAGCAACACCAGAACCTTGGCCAAACTAATCGAAAAAATACAATAACAAATAAAATAAATTTAAATAAATTTAACCAACCCCGAGATATTCCACAGCGGAAACATCCAGAGCCAACTGGTCACCGGAATGCTGATCATACTTCCCAATTCGCTAAAATTCAAACGTCAAATAATAAATAAATAATTAAAAGTCAGTCAAATATATAAAGCAAAGAATTATCTCAAATGACCATTTTTATTTAATAAACAAAACTGTTATCTAACAGAAAGTTAGATAACAGTTTTCTTATCTAACATACTCTTAGATAACATAACATAATTATAATTACATAATAATTCTCTTTGTTTCAATAATTATTGAAAAAATAATAATTTAAAAAGACTAAACAATAAATACAGATAAATAAATCTAAATGAATAAAAAAAGAAAATGAAATGTTGGAACTTACTAGTCGATGATTTTTTCGACATTCGCCAGTTTGCTAAAGAAATAAATAAAAATCAGAAAAATTCTTTCACTTTTGCATTTTTGTAATTATTGCCAATGTGCCCCGACAATCAATCGTAGCTTGCTAAACTTTCAGTAAAAAATGTGTATAACTGAATAAAAGCAAGTTACAAACATCCTAATACGTTATACCACATCGATGGTTGTTCTCACTGCTTGGGTGGAGCATGTGTGGTCTTTCCTGATACTGAGGGACGCCTGCGACATCGTCCCTCGACGGTTAAACAGATGTTAAACTTTTATTGATTGAGTGATTGACTAATGGCCAAGTCTACTGAGCCTATATGAACAGATTCTATGAACATGTACTGATTTCGTACATTTGCTTTAAATCACGCAATAGCTTTACGTATTAATAGCACTACATTGTTGATAAGCAGATGATGTCAGAGTCCAATCAAATAGCAGCAATAACCGTGCGCCTCGCATACTTTGATACAAATCAAACAAAAAGCATCTTAGTTAAACAGAAAAACATCTAGTTAAGCAAAAAAACAAAATTAATCAGAAAACATAAAATTTGATTTCAATACCGGCTCAATTTCACCGATGAGTAGCTTCAGTAGAGTACTTTTCCCCACACCATTGTTACCAACAATTGCAACTGTAGAAAACAAAACAATTTAAAATTACAGAATCTTTACTCTACAAAAGTTGACCAAATAATTGTCAAAACTGTTAGGTTAATCACATAAGCATAGTAATTTGAATTAGTTACTTTTTGATGTAAATGTTACTTCAAATAAAACAAAATCGTAAATAAATATGAACTACAACTTCTTAGAATTCATTATAAGAATTCTTATCGAAGCTACTTGATCAGTTTTAATGGACATATATAAAAATCAAAATTAAACAATCAATGTAAGAATAAATACACATAGAGTCAGTCAACTTACTTCTAGATGTCATGTCTATACCAAAATCTAGCTCCTTAAATAACAACCTCTGAGTTGGATAGCCAAAAGTGACCCCTGCAAAATAATTAAGTAATATATAAAAATCGATAAAAAATATCATAACGATATTACAGTAATTTGACTGAAAGTTATAAAATTTAGATTAGTATTACCGACATTGACGCAATGAAAAGTAATCCTAGGGAAACTTCGCATAAAGCAAACAAGACAATAAATATTACATGAGAAACGGTAGAACCAACAAAGACAAATGAATTATCAAGAACGTTCTGCCATTAAATCCGTTAACCAAAGGGTGCAGCAATTTAGAAAAATAGTGAGCTTTCCTCAATTCAAACCTGGACCTATCGATTTCGAATCCAGAGCTCTAACTACTTTCTATAATGGGCCTTGACTACAATTAGTTTAAAATTAATAGCGTTAATTTATATCAACTATCTCTAATTATTATCTATATACCATCTTACCGTGTATTCCAAGTATCGGTGGATTGAGTGGGGGAGGATCAGGAAATGTAAACTTAACGACGTATTCTTTTGGTCGTTGCAGTAACTCAGTAGGCTTGCTCTCATCCTCCATAACTTTCTGTTTAGTCTGATTCTTCTGAGCTTTACGCGTTAAAGAGTCCTTTTGCGCTTTCTCCTGAAGTTTACATATAAAATTAATATCTTTTTTATGAAATAAAATAAACTAATTTTTATCAATCAGTGAAAGTAATTATGCAATTATGGAAACTCGATTTGATAGAATGCTTGGAGTTTTAAGCTCACATAAGATTCTCAGATTTGAATAAAAATGTCTCACGTTAACATATCAATAATCAATAAAAGTTTAACGTCTGTTTAACCGTTGAGGGACGATGTCGCAGACGTCCCTCACTATCAGTCAAGGCCACACATGCTTTACCCAAGCAGTGAGGACAAACCATCAACTGAGAGAGGAACCATTTAGCCGGGAAATCAGTCCGTAAAAAAGAAGAAAAATCTAAGATGGAAAAAGATAAACATACAATTTGTTGCATACTTTAACAAGACAAACACACTCAAAGCCTTTAATATCTCTCTGTGCTAACTGGTTACGTAAAGTTTATTATTAGTATTATTATTATTGTAATTATTATTATCACTATTATTGACAGCTGCACTACATAACAAATAAAATCTCTTACCGCTTGCTTGGTGGACTTTCCCGACTGTTTCATATCTTTTAATTTCTTTTCTTGTTTCTCATAAGCTTTCTGCTGTTCCTTTCTCTTTTGTATCAACATTTTCTTAAACGTACCTACATCGCATAAAAATAAACTTATAATTCATAACATTCAAACAATAACAAAATTCAAAATTAACAAAAAAAAACTTAATAAACAAAATCCATAACTTTCTCTTCTTTTCTCAATAAATACACTATATATATATAAATACAGCTTATAGATTTGTAAAATATAACGTATAACGTTCAATTATAAAGCCAATTTAGCACTGAAGAGAAATAACTGAAAATACGAATACTGACAGTAGTTTCCTCTATAGTAGTATAACTTCTGTTGATCTAGATGAATGATGTCTGAACAAACGTTATCCAAGAAACTCTGATCGTGAGATACAATCAACAGAGTCTTCTTCCAATGCTGCAGATAACTAAATGTAGAAACAAATAAAAATATTGCACATTAATTGCAGCAGATAAAATTGTAAGAATTCTCATTGTAGAATAATAATTAATACTCAATTATATAAGCTTAATTTGGAATAATAGTATTATTTGAGATCCAGCCTCAATCTTAAATCTGCCACTTGTTGCACCCTTTAGTATTTAATTCAACAACAATCATCTTGCCACGGATATAGATAGAACAACTATAGATGTCAAAAAACTGATTATATTATTGTGACACTTTTGAAAAAACAACTTTATATATAAATACATTCAAAATAACATATACACTACTTCAGACATGATGACAAAAAATACAATTGGACTAGAAACTGTATAATTAATACAGTTTAAAAACAACTTTGCTAACAGCGACTATTAAAAGAATAAGTTAAAACTGTACTAACTTATCAAGCCAGATGACAGCATTAAGATCCAAATGATTTGTAGGTTCATCCAGCATCAGTAAAGTAGGCTCCAGAAACAGAGCGCGAGCGAGGGACACTCTCATTCTCCAACCACCGGAAAAATGTTTAGTCGGCTTCTCCATCATAAGTTTAGTAAAACCAAGACCGGCTAAAATCCGCCTAGCTCTCGGCTCAGCAGAGTCAGCACCAATGGCTCGCAATTCTTCATAAACCTGAATTGTTAAAAGACTTAATGTTCAAGTGTGATTTAACCGCAATGTTGAAATAATGTTAGAAGATGTAGTGATTAAGAGAGAATTTTAGAAAATCAATTTGAACTAAAATTATTTAAATGTTCTTTCCTCGTAATTTTTTAAAGACGATTTATAGATTAAGCTGATTTGTAGTAATATAGAAAAATCATTCATAAAAAGATAACATTAGTCCTGTATGCATTTTTGTTATAAATCTTTACTACTAAGTATAATAACATTTCAATAATAAATTGTTAATTAATTATTAATACTATTAGAATTATTTATTATCCAATAAAAATCACAGAACTCAAGCAATCTATAGCTATGTAAAATTACTTGTAGAGACTGTAAGATACCCTCTAAAACGCTCGAAAATAAAACAATTCTCTCTCACTGTATGATATCATCCCAGCAACAAACATTGTGAATTAATAAACTATTGGTTAAATAATTTGTCGCAATGTATCATTACTAATTAATTGATATTTAATTTAATTAGTATTTCAATTTCAAAATATTCATTCATTACCAGTTTTAATCTATCAGTCACATCTTCTCCTTTCTGCGCTGCTTTCTCTAAAGTTTTACATTCTTCCATCAAAGCCAATCTTTTCTTGTCTGCATTCACTACTGCATCCACTGCCTTTGTGTCATCTGCCTGCACTTCTGTAAACCAAAATGAAATAGCAATGAAGAGAAATTAAACTACTGCAAACAATAATACATAATATATATAAGATTCATATCTACTCATATATTCGATTGCGATTGAGATCTAACTAGCTCACAATTTTCTCTAACTAGCTGCACCCTTTAGTAAGACGCTTAAATTGACAGCTATGACTTTGACATCGTTTAAATAATAATACGGTAATGCAGACATTAAATGTAAGCTTAACCAAAACGGCTGCAGAGTAAAATGAACTACTCGCCCTGTTCACAAAGCAGTAGATCAATATTAGGAGGGATATTGAGAGCCCTTGATGCAATGTGTTTTAACAATGTAGTCTTCCCATGACTGGATAACAACAAAAAGAATTACTAGTAATCAACAATCCAATTATATTCAAAAAGAGCATATAAATAACACATTAATATTTATTTATAATCCGCCTAAATAACAAATATGATCAATTATAGGATATATTTTCATAGATTTTGATTCATCATGCGATTAAATAAAGTCTAACAACATTAATTATAATTTTCAAATGATTTTTCTCACCCATTTGGCCCCACAAGGCCATATTTTCTACCGTTCGTAATTTGTAGGGTAGAATTCACAAAAAGATCTTTCCCGCGAGCTGATATTGAAAAACTTTCCACCTTGAAACAAAAACTACAAACTATGATCCATACTTTAGAAATACGAAACGGAATTCAATTTGAATCAAAATCATAAGACACCTTTTAAAAGGATTCCTTAAATACTATATTTAAAGTCAAAATAATTTTTTGTTTATTCAGCTACTTTCTCTAGACGCAAAATACAACACGCATATTACTACATCGCGCTTCATTACGGAAACTTTAATTTATAACTAAATAACCTTAATATCTTGTTGATTCTCTAAGATAGCAACTTTAGCCGCGCTCTTTTCAGCTTGACACAAAGAAAACTGCGCCCCATCCTCTTGCATTTCTTTCTCAAATAACTCCTAGAAATAAAATTTCAAACTTTCGCCAGATTTAATTTCTGACAGATTTAAAGAGGGTTCATGGGAATTAGCAACACCTCGCATGAAAAATGTCCGAAAGCTAATTTCTACTGTGAAAATGGTCAAAAAAGAGAAATTATTTAGGTCTGAGATTTTTAAATTGAATACTCATCGTCTCGAAACAATATTAATTCAAAGTTTGAAAATGACCAAAAGAGAGAAAAAAAAGCTTATCCCTAGAGATAAAGTTATCTACAAATATTTGTGGATCTTTAATTTTTCATTCAAGATTCTGTCTATGAGTAAAGCCTATTTATTATTAATATTTTTTTGTAAATTATACTATAAGCTTACCACTATAAATACTATAAGTTTATTACTAAATAAATATATAGTTTTAAACTGTACGTTTTTACTCTAAGTAATTACTATATAACTAGTATTACTACAGCTAATTTCCTATTCATAAAAGTTAAAAAGTGTTAAAGAATAAAATTCATGACTAAAATAAACTACAAAAACTGCACACCTTTTTCTTTTGTTTTTTTGCTTCTTTCTTCGACAACTTTGGTTTATTATCTTGAGATTCATCTAAACATCAAGATCGAATAAAACCCGCGTATAATCATCAAATGATAAATATTTATGCGATGAATATAACATTAAGAAAGAACAAGCAACAACACAAGAGCTTAATTAAAAATTAATACATCTCTATATAAAACAAACGCATATAAATGCATATACGCATATACATAAAACAAACTCATATACTTCACTTAGAAATGTAATCATGAAAATATGGCTCACTCTCAATTATAAAATTACATTAATTTTAAAACTAAAAGATTCTAAACAACTTTAAATATCAAATCACCAGTTTTCTGTTCTACGTCTTCGTCACTAATATAAACGTTTTCATCTTCCAAAGCAGCGTCTGACTTCATATCTCTTTTATCATCAGCGACATCATCGTCATCGTCATCATCATCATCATTCTTTTTAACCTCTATGGATTTCTTTAAGGCTATTTCTGCTTCACGAGCCTTGCGACCCTTTCGCTTACTTTTAAAAAACAATTTTTTATATTACTTATTTTTTATATTATTTTTTTTGCATTATTTTTTTTAATATTTTTTTACATTCTTTTATAAAGGGTATGCGGACGTTTTGGTCAGAGGACAATTCGTCATCGGACTGTTCGTCAAAGATATTCGTTACATTTAGGGTTAGGTTTAGGGTGAGGTTTAGGGTTAGGGTTAAAGTTAGGGTTAGGAGTTAAAAGAATCATCCGTTATTCAAATATTTCTTGATGAACAGCCCGTTAATGAATCATCCTTTGACTAATCGTTCTAGAAACAAATAAAGTTTGCTTCATAACATTAAATGTTATCAATAAATTTATTATAGAATGTAGTCAATGTGGCCGAAACGAATAAAGATCGAAGTTATTTCGTGCTAGTGTGATGCTTAACATCACATCAGCACGAATGGAACGTTTAGTAACAGTGGTTTGAAAACGTCACATTTAATGTGTCATATTTAATGTGATACATGTAATGTATCACATTTAGTGACAAGTGCTAAATGTATTAAACAAAGCGTTTAATCGTAACACTGTAAATGTCATGTAAATACTGCAAACCGGGAATGCAGTATCAATATAAATATAAACTTATCAATATAAATTTATTGATAACATTTAATTATGATAACATTATATTCTGCTTGCTTTTTAATGCAGTCATTTAATTTCAAGATTATCATAGCTTAAACTTTAAACAATATTTAACTTAAATAATTTGCATTTAATTTATTTTAAACTGTCCATAATCTAATAATAATACTTTCTGCCTATGTATAAATAAAATATTTACAAATGAAATAAATTTAGAAATACATTCCCAAATATCACTCACGTGGTTTCTACTTCCTCTGTTTCTTGTTCCTTATCTTCATTCCCCTCTTCCATCGCGAACGCCATTTTGTTTTTCCATTTATCTTCTTCTTTCTTCTTCTTCTTTCCCTTTCCACTGCTCTCCATCTTGTCTTCCATTTTTCCATTTTCTACACTATCAGTTGGTTGAATTTTGGATTTTTTTGGGATGGATTTTCCAGTGGTTAAATCTTCCTCAGTCTTTGTAGCGGTTGATTTCTTTTTGGAAATCTTCTCACCCGGCATCTCATCCTAAATACCGTATACACATACGCACACGTAAAAATAAAGATTATATTATTACATTTTAATATTAAATTATTTTGTTTTTAAATTAATTAGTAATTACATTATTGAATTATTTTAAATAATTAAGATTTGACATTAAGGATATTAAATCTTAATCATACACGAGTTATTAAATAACTGATACGATTCATTAATAATTTAAGCATAAATACAATTGTTATCAAATTATAACGAAACATTATAACATTACTCAAATTTATCTGCTATTCATGTATTAAAACAAGACTTAAAATTATCCCATAACTTAATTAACCCTAAAAATAAAAACAAATTCTTCTAGTACCTAAACTGAATGTCATCCAAAATTTGACAAAATTATTACGAAATACACCATAAGTCCTACTTACACTGTTCTCATCTTTCAATAAATTCTTCATTTTAGCGTTCAATTGTCTCTCTTCTTCTTCGCTATCAAATTCGTCGTTCTTTCCTTTTCCCTTTCCGGTTCCCTTCTTAGGCATTTTACTCAATTTATGTAAAAAATTATTTTTATTGTTAATCAAAATATTTCTAGCATGTTGCGAAAGTCTTTTTTGATAAGAAATCAATTAGTCTACTGATGTTTTCATTTACTGAAACTAGTTTATCATTACTTTTATCATTACTTTTCTATATCTCATGTATTAATATGATCATACTGCTAATTATAATATCTGCTGCTACTTAGAATTGGTTAACTTATATTTTGTTTATAAGGTATTTTTTGTAATATTAAAGTGTTAATTTAGCAGCTCCCCCCCCCCCCCGTGACGATTTACTGATTTTTTTAGGAAAAATGTAGCCAAAAAAGTAAAAAGAGTGAGTGATAACCTAAAAAAATAACAGAGACATGCTTTGGTGTAGGCCTATACACTTATTAAGTTTGATTACCTATATTACTACCATTAATTATCAAACTAATTAACGATTAAGACTATTGAGCGCTGGGCATTTTATTTTAATAAGCCTCAATACAAATACTATAAATTAGGCCGACTATCTGTGTGTCTGTGTTTTTTATCTGATCTGGACTAAACCTAAATAGAGCATATAATAATATGCCGTACGTTCTTGTTTTTATTATAGGCCTAATGATTTTAAAATAGACAAGTCAAAATTCCATTTTTGTAATATTGTATATGATTCTTACCAGCATGAAAATTTAATGATAGTTGATAGAAGTACAAAATAAGCACTGTTTAGTTTTATAAGAGACTACATGAATGTCATTTTATTATTAAATTCAACTATAGCCAATAAAATATTGCTACTATTATATATCCTGATATTTTAATATCAAGCGAATACTATTGAAACACAATATTTCGAATGTTCAAAGTATAGATATTCGTGAAATAGAAATAAATGATTTTATTTTCATTAGCATATTTAAATTCATGACAAATGTTTATATACTATTGTTATCGTCATCGCAGACTTCTAAAGATGCTATTACTATAATTATTGTATGTAAGACAAGATAGAAAATAGAATAGAGTGCGGTGTGCCACATGCTACAGTTTCTAGGCGCTTTTGATGAAGCATAAAGTCTGGATCTTTTGTTGGTTGAATCTAAATCATCTCTTCCTTCGTCCGATGCAAAATCTTTCTGTTGCAGAGATTCGACTAATTTCTCAGCGAGCTCTGATCGTGTAGTTTGTGGGGGTTTAGGTTCTAAAATAAAACATTGTATTTACTTACTTGACATTGCATTAACCTTACATTAACATTAATTTAACATTGCAGTTACTTAATTTACTTTAATAATATACAGTAGTAACATTTAAAAAGAAGGTAATAAGAACTTTTAATTAAATACATATTCTTTATGTTATTTGTATACATAGCCTCAATTATGTCATTAGTAATTCAAATGTAAAACTATAGAAATAGTTAAACTTACTGTAAACAAGTTCAACATGGGCTATGTTGATAGCTACACTGTTTTCTGCACGTAATGAATATATTCTAAAACTAGACTTGGTTGTTCGATGTAAATTTAACCGCGTTTCTATATAACCGTCAGATCGGATCTGTAATAATACAAAACGATATCTATTCGCGTTATATCTCTATTTGCGATGACGATAGATAATTGATGTTGTATTTGAATCATTTAGGATAGCCCGCTTAAGATACATTAAAAATTGGATAGCCCGCTTATGATACTTTAAACATTGGATAGCCCGCTTATGAAACTTTCAACATTTAAGGTGCTATATTATTTAATAGTCATGACAGTTTCTGTAATAATTTTCTTATTTTGCTGCTGCATAATGATTAATTTAATGCATGATGATTAATTTGCAAAAATCAAAGTTAGACAAGTAAACTATCCCATGAATAATTTATAGATGATGTTTAACTACGTTGAGACTAACTTGTTAAGTTCTGTTATTTTACAATTGTAGATAATTCAAAGAGGACTGGCACATCTTGAGCATTTATTTCACTCAAAAATATTCAAATAATTTTAAATGTAGGCCTATTTCCGTATTATTTTTCGTAAATCAAAAAGCGTATTTTTCTCCAAACAGTCAAAAATTGTCTGGTTCTTCATCCGATGCAAAATCCTTCTGTTTTCAGTTGTAAAAACTGAAAAACAGAAGTAGTTAACTTCAGTCATATTTTTGTTCATTTCGAGTCAACCCCGTATACCCGACTATTAATTCTTAAGATTAAGGATGATCTTATAGTTAGGGTTATGATTGGAATTATAAAGCAGATCTTGCTACCTGAACTTCAGTCCAGTACTCGGCTTGTCTTGATTCGTGTGAGACTGCTGTTCTGTTGACATCTATCTGCCAATACAGAGACGTGAGACCAGGCCTAGCTTTCACTTCACACAACAAGAAGACGTTTGTGTCTCCAACTTCTGCTGTCGTGGATGGACAGTTGATTATAGGAGCGTCTGAAAATGATAATATTGAACTTTAATTCACCACAAGGTAGTAAGTAAAGGAATAAAGTTAGAGTAAACATAATGAAAGGTAATAATGTATAAAATCAATGATTAAAAATCAATTAAGTCAGTTTTTTATCAGTTGAACTCATCTCCAGGTGTTTGCAAAACGAAATAAACACATATTAGATGATGTTTAATTTATAATTGAAATTTTTTACAATAATATGAAACATATGATACTCGTGTAAATGATTATATTTCTGTTATTAATTAATATATACTAGTAGGCCTATATATGATATAACGACACAGAATTATCGTAAAGTGCACGCATATGCAAATGTTCGCATTTATAAAGTGTTGGCATATTCAACACGTGACAAGATGCCTTAGAAACTATAACAATTGATTTCGTGAATTTGAATTTCACTGATTGAAAATCGTGTTTTAATGAAAAGACAGAGGGCTTTATAAGTAGCCTATAGAAATCATGCGCTATAATCCAGAGGCGTACGTGTACAACAATCAAATTTTTTCACGAAAATAAAGAAGCTTTAATTTAAAAAACACATCTTTCTACCGAGGCTATTTTCTCATTGAATACAATTTCTGATCGAATCCTACGCGTCGTCTCTCCAACTTGATCCGGGATTAGTTTTCCGTAAACAGCTAAGCGCGGATTATACGCCGCATCGTCTAGGCCTTGCGTGCCGCAGTGGCGTGAAGCAACAGTAAAGAGCGAGCGCACATCGCTAGATTGACTTTAATGTGATTGGCATGGACTTCTTTCATTGCGATCGTCGCGTAAATAATCCGCCGTTGAACTTGTCATTGCGTCTATTCTCAGACAACGGTCTCTCGCAAGTAGACCAAATGCGTTGCGTCGCGTTGCGTTGCGTCTCGTTGCGTCGCGTCTCGTCGCGTCGCGTTGCGTTGCGTTGCGGAATGTAGTGGTTCAGCAACGAGGTTGAGAAAATTGAGATGAAACGTCGGAGGGTAAATAATGACTGATCTGAGTTGCGGGGGAGTCCGGAGACTCCTTGAAGTGCGAGAGTTCGGAGAGTCCGGGAGAGGAGCTCGGAGGATTTAGGCATACGGAGTAGTTTATATCTGTATTTTTAAAGCCTTAATTATATACTGTTACTTACGAAACCATGAAGGCAGTAATAATTTGTTCAGCAAGGTTATTTGGCAGTAAAGGATATTGAACGAGAAAATATGACGTAATATTTCAAAAATGAGACGACGTATATACGAGTCATTGTAGCAGCCACATCATGATCTATAATCATGATATGGTTATATCAATCTTTTAAATTAAGTGTAATAATGCCATTTATTAATTGACACAATATATAGAATTGTTAAAAGTTTATAATATATCATATTCAATGAATACATATATTACACATTTTATAATCGAGTGTTTGATTAACTCAAAAAATATATTAAGCATAGTCTGAAAATTGTCAGAAAAAATGAAATCTCAATAAATATCTCAGAATAGATTGTCATTTAGTGCTGCACCTAATTGATTCTTTCATAAAATACTTTGAATGACACCATTTTTAAAACGAAATACCTAGAATAAAACGAAGTGAACGTCGGCTAAATTATATTTAAATCCTAATAAGTTGAGCAAAATTGAAATTTCCGCTAAGTTAATAGGGCTGCACAAATTCATTATTCATCAGCTCGATGACAGGCCTGAATAATTGAAGTTAAAACTTAAAGATAGTCAGATTTAATTCTTACGGCTTCAACGTATTTCTGATGAAAAACTCTGAAAGATTTTTGATTCAATACTACATTTCTTTTTTACATATTTCGTAGGCTCTATTCACTTCGGCTATGATGAAATTATTTAAATAACTCGTTCTTGAATGTTAAAAAAATCTATTTTATGGCATATTTAATTCAACTCTTTCACTGTGAATGTTGTATTAGAATTTTGTATTAGAAATTGATAAGTATAGGCCTACGCTTTATTTATAAACTGTTTCATTAGGACGAATATTAGATCAAACATTATCTAATTAAACAATTAAAATAATTATTATAATAATAATAGAATAACAGATATTAGTATTGTTAGTTAAAAATCTTTATTAGTTTATAAATTGATATTATCATATATCGGCAGCCGATATTTGAGCAATCATATAAACTGTTAGATCTTTTTGCATTAAGTTGCACATTAGAAAGCAATACATTTATTTATTTATTAGTCTATTTTTTAATATTATTAACTATATTTTTAAGCAAATCTGTTGCCGAAAACCACTCGTGATTCTACAAAATGACTTCAAGTTATTTTGTCCCAGGGCTTTTGCTATCGTAAATAATTCGTGCCTGTAGACATACAACTCATTGTATTTCCATACGGCAAAGAAAATGAACAGAAAATTGCATTGTTTACATTTTCGTTACAATTTTTTATGAAACTGCTGAAATGTATGTGAGGCGGAATGATATAATAAAAATTCTGCACGAGAAAATCACAAAATTTAGTATTTGGTATACTATAATAGTCTTATTACTTGATATTAATAAAACAAAATGTATTATTGAAATCTTAGAGCTTAAATTGACTTCATAAACTGATTTTACGAAGTTAACAATAATAATTATAATACGTATTTATGCCAGATTATAACGAGATAAGGTTCAGTGTGCTGGAGATTATTTTAATAAATTCTTACAAATATTTTTTAATGCTGCTATTAATTTCAGTCAAATAAAATGTAACGCATATAAAAGATGTCAAACTTTCAAAACACATCATGAATATCCTCAACTTCAGAAAAAATCCAAAAATTGCAAACATTTCAAAATCCTATAAGCAGTTTTACAAAATCCGAAAATCTACAAATCCGACTGTATATTTGAGCTTGAAGCAGCTTGTTAAGAAAACCAGGACAGTAAAATAGTTAGAGAAATATTTGTCCCTAGTGCATTCGAGTCCGATCAACTCTAAGTCCCTGCCTACATGCGCTGGGTAGAGCTTCCTGCACACCGAGAAAGGTCTGTTACCCTTCCCGCTCGATCGGGAGTCGGTCATGGATAGCTGAAATCCGCCGGTTACATGTAAATGATCAGCTGTTACTAGTTTTATTTTCCCACGAGGATTCATGCGGTTTCATGGAGGATACAGACAATAATCTTTGGAATTTTAGTTCAATCTTAAACTGCTTGAGTTGCATTATACCGGAAAGGAAGATACTATTGCAGTATTTTATAATGTCATCAAATAAATAGCATATAATACAACGCAAAATACTCTAGAAAAAAATGTAAAATGAATAAGAGATGAGAATTAATAATTCAAACGGATAGAAAAATTTTCCTATCAATGTCGACATTAAGATGAAATTAATGTTCTCACTTTTCGTGTATTCACTAAATGATAAGTTTAGACCAGTGGCGTAGCCAGGACTTACAAAGATTTTCTTTAATAAAGCATGTTATGATTTTTTAAATTATCAGTCTGTTTTTGGTACAGCTTATATATATTTTTTTCTCTAAATCCTCGCAAGAGAGCCGTTGGTGGTTAACATCAAATAACACTAACACTAAAAAAAATACAAAAATATTTACTTATAATATGAGCGGGGGTTGCAACCCTCGTGACCCCCCTTTGGTTACGACACAGGTTCAAACATCAAACCCAACTATAAGCTCTAACATTGTTATTACCAAGATCCGAATTCAATTTTGTTGACACAACCGCTTAAATCAACTCAATCTCCAAGATATTATTAGAAATTATTGATTCGAAATTTCCCAAATAACTATCTGACCACGAGGCCCACATCAAGTTATAACTCCCAAAAATACCATCTAAAAACTAATTTTGACAGCGATGAATCTTTTTTAGTCATTACTAATTTGTAACAGATTTTCACAAACAATTACAAGTATATACATACAAGTTTAATTGTACATAGAATATTAAACAGCGTTCAACTTATTCATCATTTCATTATTCTCACTATTTTTTTGTTCTTGGTCGAGCCGGGGCCCCCTACACGCCCGGGCCCCGCAGCATTGCTGTAGCTGCTGTAGTTACGACACTGCCCAATAAGGAGAAATCTGGAAAATATATTCTAGATTACAGTTTTCCTGAGAAAAATGAAACTCGAGAATACATTGACAAATTACAGTAAAAAATCTCATGATATATGGCCGGTGGTCTTTCTCTATATTATTGCTCATTCTTTATGCGGATGACTGAGCTGATGGTCGTTACTGGCATCAGTAGTTTGATTTATAGTTCAATCGGTCCCACGGGAGACAGGCGGGTTATCCCCGCGTCAGTTTTGACCCAGTAGCTCTAGGGTAACAGCTTAAAGATTAACAAAATAGTAAACTTTTGTAAAAAAATGGGCTGAAAATGTGGGTTGTATATTGTGTAATTTTTGTTTTTGGTGTGTAGGTTTTTTTACATTTATTGTGATATCAATTAGTATGATAAATTCAAAATTATAATGTAATTATTGAATCAGGAAACTGGGTTATAAAACCCTTAAGGAAACCTCAATGACAACAACGAGCTATAAGCCTGTATTAAATATTCATTGCTGTAAAATCATTTTCTGTAAAATTTAACATTTTTTTGCACAAAACTTGATCAGGACCAGGATAAATAATTGTCTGCCAAATTAATTTAGTCTTTACAGTATAACTTCATTTCATCAATTTTCACAACTATATATAATTTATATAAGATTTACTCTAATTATATCAAACATAAGGTCTAATGAATAAACTTATCTAGACTTAACCAAAGCTTACTTGTGTCATTTCCGATGATAAAGCTTATTGGTTTCACTTTTACGTTATTTTATGTAATAGATTTAAATGTTAAAATCGAACGTATTAGATCTAAATTAACTTTTTATTTAAAGCACAAAATATCTACCTTATAGTTGTCAAAGGATATATATCAAAATAGTAAGACATATGTTTTTCATATTTTTTATAATAACACAAATATATTTGAAATGGGAATGAGAAACGAAAACCTAAGAAGAATGCACTTGCATTATTTTTAAAAATATTGAATTATTTAGCTCGATAACAAAATAGTGCATTAAATCAACTGCTATACTTTATCACCTTTAATTACAATAAGATATCTCGATGAGATATTACCATATTCCAGTAATAAAACAGAAGTTATCGCTCAAATTTAGATTTCCAAAATAAAACTTTCAAAAATCAAAACGTACGATTAACTAGAACATTGAAGGAAGCCGACAGCGAGCCCATGTCCTGCACCCCCGCCACGCACCTCAACTGCTTCCCATCATCCTCCGGTGAGAGGCTCTCGTACCCCAGCGACGCCTCTACCCGAGCGATCATCCTCCTCAGCCCCTTCGTCCCGGTCAACGTCGTGCTTCGCGATAGATCCAGCCGTCTCGTGAGGTCCGTCTCGCCGAGGGATAGGGTCACCTCGGGCGGGGGGTATCCGCCGATCGCGACGCAGCGCAACCTGGCGACGTGACCGTGAACGAAAGTCAAGTCACGAGTTATGACTTGGTCGGCGTCATTGGACGTCGATTGATTATACGTAGCGAAGTATACGTTCTGCACGGGAGCTGCGTGAAAGGCAATAAAGAAAACTGAGGAGAGACTGAGTGCGGATTTAATTTCAGATTGAATGAGTTGATTGGTGAATGGATGGTATTATATGAACATTAAAATTGGACGGCTGTTATATTCTGTTGAGAGATGCGATTAATCTAGAGAGTAATCTTTTTCTTAATTTGATAAAATCATGGACACGAAGTTGAATGTGATGAATTTAGAAGGAAAATTTGATTAGATGGGAGGTGATTAAATTATCATTTTGAGTGCGTTGTTGTCAATTTAAGAGTATTATATTAAAGTGTGCAATGAATATCTTTAAAAAACATTTAGAATCGAAACAAAACAAAAATATTTGGAAATTAAACTTTTACGATAAGAGTGTCTCGTTCTGTATTCGTAGATTTTAATTATTTACTTAACATAGAGATATTAAGAAGTTTTATTTATAATAAAATATTACATTAAATATACTGTGACATTTTTGATAATAATAATACATTATCGTTATGTATCGAAAATGTTTATAGAAATAGTCAACAAAATATTGACAAAATGCTGGCTTCATTGACATTTTCTTCTTTTTTTCTTTAGCTTTAATATGCAGAAAATTATAGTACAACAATTGCTAGATCTTGCAAAAAAACTGAGTAATTGAAATACAAAATAAGCTTTACTATATATCTAGAAAATTACAAGATGAACTATAAAACAGCATGGGGTAATAACTCTAACATCTTGTTCTCATTTTTTAGTCAAAAAAGGTTATAAAAGTATAGCAAGCTATTACCTCTAACGAACAAATAATGGGTAACAGAACCAAGCATATCTGTTCTGGGTCCTCGAATATAACAAGTGTAATTGCCGCTATCTTCTACTGACAAATCTACACAATGTCATAGAGAAATTACGAAATGAAATCACGTTAAATTTCTTACGGTTCACTTAATATTCAGATATTGTTTCTTCCAGCAATTTTCGAGTGAAAATTCTACACTCTTAATAATTAATTTTTTGAAAAAGCTACCAAGAAAGAGTAGTTCTAACTAAAAATTGTTGGTGTATGGATAAAAGCGAGAATCTAGCATCTACGAAAAAAATCTAGCCACACAAAAACAACAGCACGCAATTATTTGATCGTAATGATTAACGCGCAGTTTTCGTTGACATCTCGATTCATATATTATCACAAAAATTCAGTTCTGATTTCTCGAGATTGTGGAAAATTATCTTTCTCGCGAGAACATTCTAGTATTACTAATTCAACACAGTTTTTTGTGGCTTAAAGTATGTCTACGTTTTAAAACAAATATTAAATAATTACAAACAATAAATTTGCAGACGATTAATAGAGGAATTAGGTAGATTATAAAGAAGAGAATTACAGTAGTCAAGTTTAGAAAAGACAAGAGCATTAGCAAGAATAACAGCAGAATTCTGCTGTTATTCTTGCTAATGCTCTTGCCTCTTCTAAACTTGACTACTGTAATTATCTTCTTTATAATCTATCTAATTCCTCTATTAATCGTTTGCAAATTACTGATGACACGCAGCTGTACATTTCCTTTTCTAGCTCTGAAGCCTCTCAATATCTTACTCTGCTCTCTTCTACTCTT
>JAQIXG010002329.1:0-18041 GCA_034700105.1 Oconnorella tubifera | reverse complement strand
TAGAAATCATGTAATTAGTTATAGTTATTACATCATTTGCATATAATTTAATTTCGTGCTCTGCTCATATCACAAACAGATCATCAACTGGCCATCATAAAGGCCGTTTTGTAATTTAAAATAACGATTAATTTCATCTGCGTTAATCTAATTAACGAAACCGATCAGACTAAACTTCAAATGGTCACTTTGGGCGGTTTTACCAATGTTTCTGGTTAAACTGATCAGTAACACAGGGTTAACCCTTTTTTCTGATTAAAACGACCAGTAACACTAGGCTAACCCGTGTTTCTGGTTAAACTGACCAGTAACACTAAGTCAACCCGTGTTTCTGGTTAAACTGACCAGTAACACTAAGTCAACCCGTGTTTCTGGTTAAACCGACCAGTAACACTAAGTCAACCCGTGTTTCTGGTTAAACCGACCAGTAACACTAAGTCAACCCGTGTTTCTGGTCGCCGATGAAACACGACTTTGTGTGCTTTTCTACATTTTTGTTTCTTATAATTTTCTATTTTTTTCTTTAAATATTCGGAAAAAATAAGAATAAATTTTTCTTTGTTAATTTTTTGGTTTATATTTATTTATTAATTAGAAAGTAAAGTGATGAATTGTAAATTAATTATTTAATTGTTGATTTAATGTAATTGAATGAAAGTACAAATAAATATAAATAGATATAGTTATTGAAGAGAAGGGAAAGTTAATTGTATCTATTAAATTGAAGCATTAAAGACATGAGTGAGAAGGAAATTGATCCTACGTGTAATCCTATAGATCCCTACCTTAAGGGATCGCGGGTAAATTGTTTTATTATTTAATGTATATTCTAAAAATTAATGTGTAATAATGTGTAATGTGATAAAGATCGATAATTTCATAATATTTATTGTATTTTATTTTATAATTTACAAAAGAAGGTGATGGATGGAAGCGATAATTATCAGACACTAATTGAAATGAATTTATTTAAAATAATCGTGTTTTTGATGTCCGTAATTTATTTTTGTTGACTTTTTAACGGGGTCAATCTTCGAGAAACATTCGTCATTTAACGAATAATGTTGTAAAATAAAACATAATCATAAAACAGTTTACCATATTTTGCCCTTTTAATGAACATTTCATTGATATTAGATTTGCATATATAAATTGATTGATTAAAAGCTTACTACTTATTAACTTATTGACTCTTCTACAACCGCTAATCGCGCTCAAACTTCTTTTATCTTTGATAAAAACGTTTGATCGCTTTAACTTATATAAATACTTCGTGTTTGGATAATTTCGCAACTTTAGACATAACTGCCCCTATGGATTCAATCATCCGGAGACTATCCCCCCCCACTCTCATCCCCGGATATATCCCTCATGAAGCGATCTCCAACAAGCGTAACCCCGCTGAATATTATGGCTTTGTTATTAATTTACTAAATACTTGATTTTTTTTCAGTCCAGTGACAATGTAAAGCCTTACCCCACCCAGCCGTCTCTTCGCTCTCCTCCCGCCCCCCCCACTGGCCCGGGGACGGAGGAATTTAAAACTTTTGACATAGTACGCGCGGTGCAGTACGGGGCTTTTGAGAGGGTGTGTGAACTGGTCGAGGGGGGGTATGACGTCAATTTACCGGATAGAGAAAATGTTTCTATGTTACATTGGGCTGCTATCAATAACAGAGCCGAGATTGTCAAGTAATTATCTTTTTTTATTTAAATTTATTATTATTGTGTGTTATATTTATATGAAAATTTAAACGTGTTATTAAAATTATTATTACATTAATTTAAAGATGTTAATTACATGATGATTATTACTCCTAATGCTACACAACGGTAAGTAAAGCATTTATTAAAATATTTGTAACTTCTAGATTTATTAATGATATCAGTTGCTGCAAAATTAAGTGTTTTCCTAAAGGGTGCAGCAAGTTAGCGATACATTGATTCTATATTAGCATCGCGAAATGATGTCTTGTATTGTTTCAGATATTTAATCGGTAAAGGAGCGTATGTGGATAAGTTTGGAGGAGATTTAAACTCTACACCTCTACACTGGGCCACAAGGTACTTACTGACTTCACATCAGTTATATTATCTGAATTGTATAGATAATGCCGATATTCTTATCATGAAAAGGATTCTTAGTTTTAAAACGTTTGATTTTCTGGGAATAATCTTGTATGTATAATCTTGTATAATATCCCAAAGGAAAATATTTGGTGCACTGTTTTCAGTCTTTTTAATAGTTGATTTGTACGCATTAGTGTATAGCATGTCACAAAATATCTTAACTAAATACATTAATTGTGCTGATGTGACATTAACCAACAAATAATGATAATTAATTATATAATTTGATATTTTCTTTACTTTAATTGAAATACTAGTACTAATTTTAAATACTAATAATTATTAAATTAATTATTTTTTTTATTTTTTAATTGTTATAGACAAGGTCATTTATCAATGATTACACTGCTAATGTCTTTTGGTGCTGATCCATCACTGACAGATGGGGAGGGTGCGTTGTTCCTTGTTCTATAATTCATTTAGTAATTTAATGTACTTTTAACTTACAAATTGTAGAATAAACAAACTTTAACACCGTGAATTAAATTTATGACAAAATTTCTACTTGTGAATGGCATCACAGAAGTAGCTACCAGTTTAAGCTTTTTGCTAAAGGTGCAACAAGTTTATGATATATTACGCTCCTGGGAACTTGAATCCGGATTTGTGTGTTCAGAGTCCAGCGCTTTTACCACTTTGTGAATCGTTTATTTTGAAGTTATTTCTTATTATGTAGGTTGTAGTTGTATACATTTGGGCGCTCAGTTTGGCCACACAGCCATCGTAGCTTATCTGATAGCCAAGGGTCAGGACGTAGATATGAAAGATAAGAATGGCATGACTGCTCTCATGTGGTCATGTTTTAGGTCCTTCGGGTCAGTCTTTCTCAATCATAACTTTATTGTAGAATCGTTGATATTTCATTTATGTGTAGTCAGTTGTATATATGTACTGATTCTATTCATATGTACAGATTATATACGTGTATAGATTGTGTGCATATGTACTACTTTATACATATTTGCAGATTATATATACATATTCTATTCATATATACAGTGTTCTAAACATACAGTATATACAGATTCTATCTGGTGGAAATGCTTTATCAACTTTATTTTATCAATGTATTTTTGAATAATTTTCTATATTTTAAAATTAAACCTCACGAATTCAATGTTATTCCTAAAAGAAAACATGAAAAAATGAATATATCTTGTTTAGCCCGGATCCTACGCGCTTGCTTATCATTCTTGGAGCTAGCGTTAATTCACGTGATCACGTTAATGGTAATACGCCGCTGCACTGGGCGTGTACTGCGGGCAATCACGCTGTCATTAAGTTTCTGCTCGACGCAGGATGTGACGTCACTGACAGTAACGCTAAGGTTTGCTGACAGATTCTTCTCTATTCTCAAATACTTTATTCTAAGTTTGTCATGAAATTTATTTGTATAGAATTTGTTTAAAACGTGATAGAATTTATACATGAGATTGTATCAATTGTGTTTTTTGTTATACTGATTGTGAGATATTATAAATTATATTTAACGAGTGATTATATGTATTTAATGATCATTTTTGATTTAATGATCAGTTTTGATCTGTTTGGTCCAGTTTGATCAATTTGGTCAGATGTAATCCAGGTGATCAGATTTGATTCAGTTAAACGCTTTGTTGTTTTTTTCTTTTTATTTTGGGCTAACATAGATATGATTAGTATTATGATTATGATTGGATTGTTTGTTTGTGGATGGATTTAAGTGTATTTATGATACTGGTTAAGTTTTAGAGCTAGTGCTGTTTGTTATTAAGAATGAGACGGCGCTGGAGATAGCCTGTAGGTCGGGTAATGTTTGGGTCATACAGAAACTACGCTCAGTTTCAGCGGGGAAGGGGCAGGATAGCAGAGTAGCGCCATGGCAACGGATCTTGAGCAGTGAGGTGAGTCAGACTGGTGATTGATTAAAAGATTGATTAAAAGATTGATTCAAAGATTGATTCAATATTGATTCAAAGATTGATTCAAAGATTGATTCAAAGATTAATTCAAAGATTGATTCAAAGATTGATTCAAAGTTTGGTTGAGTAAGTGTTAGTTGTGACGTTTGATTAAGTGATTGATTAGCTGATCATTGTCAGTTTGAATAATTGATTGATTGATTAACTGATTTAATAAATTCTTTGATGAAGTGAAAATTCATTAAATTTATCATCATTATGCACTAATTGATTTCCTTGTTAATTAATGAGTTATAATTGATTAATTTGTACTCATAGGCGGTGCAGTCATATGTTACAGTGGCACTTCCGTTTGTTGCTCTTTACGTAATTGGATTTATTCTGAATCAGTCGACATCTTGGCTTGTCAAGGCCGTTCTTCTTGTTGGCTTTCTTTCTTGTTGTAGAGGCCTAGCTAAGTCAGTATTTAATTACACAACATACTTCATATAAGGATAAGAGGATAAGGATATAAGGATATTTATTAATAATATTAGTTTAATTTAATTTAATTCTCATCGTAACAGAACACGATAGATTTACATATGTCAATATAGATAATCTATGTAGTAAAGTATATAGAATATATATATTCTTGTATAGAATTAATTATATTTACGAACTGATGATAAAATATTTAATATTATATATTATTATTATATTATTTGCGATGGGACTAGAAACTATTTAGTTCAGCACTTTTTAGTTTATTCAAATAAATATTAATAATGAAATATTTTAAACACATAATTTTATGATAAAAATCATTCAATGAAAGAAGTACCAGCAGCTGATTATTTACGAAACGGTTTTGCTCTTCTACATTAAAAAAGCTGTTGTCATAATGTTATAATGTAATATTTTTACTGACATAATAAAAACGGCGCATTAATTAGATTATGGTCACTATGTTTATTTTAATTGTTGCTTTTTTACTTTATTTTCTCATTATTTTTAGGACTTTTTTCGATATGTCGTTAAAATCTAAGTTTCCTGTCTCGTTGTATCTCGCCACTAAGTTTTGGATGTACTACACATGGTTCTTCTACTATATGCCTTGTATCCTTCGCATTCATTGATCTATTGTCCATTTAATTGAAAATAATTTAAGTTGAACTTATGGATTATCGTATTATATGAATATTTTACGAAATAATTTTCATAGATTTCTTATATAAATGAAAATCTCAAGTTTGCTTAATTCATTGGTTCTTTGCTTATGTAGACGACTTTTCTTGAGTGTAGCTGTCAAGCGTCTTACTAAAGGGTGCAGAAAGTTAACAAAATAATGAGCATTGATGGGCATCGAACCATTATGCTATAAATTTATTTAATATAATGTTACATTGGCTTAACTTTGCATCAACTAGACGTGAGCTCTCCTGGTGTTTTAACGTTATTTCTCATCAATTCTCTTCTGTTGTGGTATTACTTCATAATGGCTTGGAGAAGTGATCCTGGAGTGATCAAGACTAGCAGGGCAGAAAAACTAGAGGCAACTAGAATTAAGACTAGAATTTATTTGTTTAATATTAATTCAGCGATTTAAATTTAAATTGAATTAAGTTTAAATTGGATTGTGTAAATAGTTTTAGTTGTCATTTAAAGCAGGAATGGTTAGATTTATGATTGTTCTGATTTGAAGTCAAATTTAGATTTTTAATTAAATAATTTGCTATATATGTCATAATAAGTATTTAATATTTCCTACAAGAATTCTCTACAAGAATTTTCTACAAGAATATTTTCTACAGTAATTCCTACAAGATTACATTTTTATTAATTCTTACAAGATCTTTTAATATCGGGATATTAATAATAAAGTAATGAAATATAATTATTGGTCCCGTGAAATAACTGCAATGACATTGTGCTTCATAGAATTGAAAGTCAAATTTTCTTCAAAATTATTTTAAACTAATTACTTAAATAGTCTTCCTGTAGTCAGTTTGATAGAATCTATCTCTCTTTTTGCAGATTACTTGACAAGGCAATCAATATTTCTTTGTATGTTTTCTAGACAATATTAGATCTGTCAGAACGGCATACTTTGGATCCGTCACGTTTCTGTCATACGTGTTTAGTTCGACGACCTTTACGTTCTAAGCATTGTACGTTCTGTAACAGATGTGTAGGAAAGTTTGACCACCACTGTCCTTGGGTTGATAACTGCATTGGTGTGTTATTGAAAAAATTATGATAATAAATTTGTTTTTATTTTAATATTTATTTATTTATTATTATAATTTAATTTAGCCTATGCAAGTTAAGCATTTTCCTATTTAGCATTTGCTAGGATAGGTTGCAAACTTGATTATGATTTAGTACAGATTTTGAAGGCTCTGATACCTGATCAATTAGGCGTCTTGTTAAAGGGTGCAGCAAATTATAGACCAAGCCTCATACAGAGGCTCTGATTGCTGTTCAGAGAGGCTCTGATAGATGTTGAATTAAGCATTTTACTAAAGGGTGCAAAAAGCAAAAGAGTTATATTACAGAGGCACTCTTAGCTGTTGAATTAAGTGATAGGAAACAGATTTAAAGCACGATTTTATTACAGATATTTCAGTTATATAAATTCTATTTCATACAGGTGCCTATAATTTGAAGTATTTTATTGGCTACCTTTTCTTTCTCCTTGGTATGATCACATGGTGTCTATACGGAGCCGCTGTCTGTAAGTGCTTATTGAGCCTTTGGACTCGAGTTCAACTTTTTCATTTGTAGAATTTTCTAATCCTTTCGTTTATATCGCATACTTTCAAGTTTATTTAAATTAAAATAGTTTTGAAGCATAATTCCTTCTGGTACAGAATACTTTTGAAGGTTTATGCCGTTTGTAACATTACTGCAGAAGAACAGCGATGTTGCAAACGCTGTGTTGAGTCCAGTTACTTTGTTTTAACATAAACCCATTCATCTTGTTTCATTAAATATCCTCTTTTGTTTATGCTATATTAAGTTTTCAGACATTGTATGAAAAAGTAACAGTGTCTATAAGAAATTATAACTTAACATAATTTTACAGGATTTTGAAGGTTAGGATACACGGAAATTCTGGGTTAAGAGATCCTGCAAGGAATCCTAATTGGTTGACAGTCTAGCCAATATAAATATATTTACCAGTTTGTTCTGGCAATACAGGAATAAAGTAAAATTATTGAAGTACTTGTAATCGTAGGATTCGTACCGTTACTGGTTACCACTGTCAATGTAAAGACTGTTATTGTTTTAGACTACGAGCAGCATTGTATGGTAAATCTAAGTTTGGATGGTATAATGGGTGGTTTATTGAAAGCATTGAGCTGCTCACCGTGGGTAGCTTGGATAGCTATAAATGCTTTAATTCATTTTACTTGGGTTGCTCTGCTGCTTGCTTGTCAATTGTATCAGGTTTATAAATAATCTTCTTTTTTCATTACTTTATGTATCTCTTTAGATTGGTTATATATTATTATTACATTGACTGTTTCAGTCAGTTTCAATATAACTAAATATGGATCTAAGTGATTTAGTCAACTTCTTAATTAGTCAAAGTTTATATTAATGCATATGTTATTTGCAGGTTATCATTCTGGCTGCTACGACAAATGAACGAATGAATTTTTCTAGATATCAGCATTTTCACACTGCAAAAGCCGGTGTTTATAAAAGTCCTTTTCAGTAAGTATATCATTTTTGTTCTTATTATCAATAACCTGTATTATTATATAGAAATAGAGAAATAAAATATTGAGATTATTTCTTGCTGATTTCGTAATATTTGTGAATAATCATGCATATGATTGTTCTATAGTTTATACAGTAAATTAAAATGAAGGCAATGTAATTGTCATTCAAGTATGCATTAGAATTATATTGCCAATGACATTATTTGTCTTCTTCATATTAATATTTAGAATACTTTCATCTGATTTATCAGGTTACATACATTTCACAAGTATTTCAAGTTTTATACATGTTCTATTTTTTCAAAATCCACTTTTGTTAACTCTTTGTTTATCGTAGGTCCAATATTTAACATTAATGTATCTGTTTTAGTCGAGGTTACGCTCAGAACTTTATAGACCTCTGTGAGTGGAGTCTGCGAGGCCTCTGTCGTCCACAACGTTACAACTGGGTCACAATGACGGCTGATTCTGAACCATTCCTTTCTTCATCAACACGTTATCAACACGTCTGAATGCTTTCATCACACGGGTTCCGCGACAATTGATCTACAAACTTTTTATCTAGGACACTTTGTCTACAGACAGTTGGTCTATCCTAAATCTAGCCCTAATGATACATCTAGCCCTATGGTAGTAGTAGACCAAATGTAGGTAGACCAAATGTCTGTAGATGATTAATCGTCAGCCAAAAGTTTGTAGACAATTGTTGTGATATTATTCAAGTGTTGCAACGCTGTTGGTTGCATTCATACAGTAACTAGATATAGGCTGTCAAATGTTTTTGTTTCGTCAGGTTTGTTGCTGTGGAAAAATTGATAGAGGACTGAATTAAATAGGACTTCAGCATGGAAGAACAAGACGTATTGAATTTTCGCAATAGTTATTTATACTATAAATTTAAAAGGTTGATTATTTAATAATAATACATAAATTTAAAGATTTGTTATTAGCGATTTCTGTGAAATAAGTTGAATAATAAAATGGAGATTAAAAGTTAGTAATAATAATACATTGATATTTGTCTCAGTTGTGACCTAAACTTAAATATTACCAAGAGAAATGTAGAAGTTTAGTACAGGAGTGTACAAATATTAAAATTCATTTCGAATCATTTGTTTTCTTGACTTGTAAATAATAGAACACGATTTCAGAATAATGTTCGACTTGATGCAATGCTGGACTTGATATGGAATAATGTTGGATTTGATGTAGAATGATTGTTAATAATTATATACTGATCGCAAATTTTGAACTGTTCCAAGCTTTTTAGTGTTTTTTTATTCTATCATATGACTGCATTTATTGTGCTAGTTACAGATTTATCACATGCTGCTAGTAGTCTTTGTTTTAACAAAGTAGTCTATTTTTAACAAAAAAACTTATATCGATTCCTTTCGGAAAGAAAATTGTTTGAGATTATTTATGCAAATGTCTTTGCTGTGTTGTTCCCAATAGAAAATTATTGGTTTGTTAAGAGTGGAGTGCTGGTTATTTTGCATGTGTTTTGCAGTCACTAAATTGCGTTTTGTGCTGAATATGACTTTAAAAATATATAAACCTTATACTTTGATAAAAGTTTATGGTCAGTAACACTATATACAGTAGTATGCCAACTTATGCCTGTGTAGTAGAAGTTGATAGGCCAATTTATGACCTATGAATGTTATATAATGGATGTATTATGATGCGTAGATTATGGAATGTTTGACTTTTAGAGAGAGTATGCTGCGTTCTTATACGAGATAGTGTATTACAGTGTATGACAAATGAAATATAAGGTCTAATGATATGTCTATATAACATTTCCATAAACTGGTATCATCATTTAATACATTCGCCTGACGAAATGACCCCGTTAATTATATTTAATAACCTTAAACCTAACCAACTCTAAATGTAACCCTAGCACTAATCCTAACTTCAATCCTAACCGGAACCATAAGCTTAAGACTTAAGTTGGGGTTTTGTCACTGCTGTTTTGACTAATCACACACACTTTGATATGTAATCATTGTGTTACTCGAGATCATCCTATTTAAGCTGTAATTTATTTCTATGCACTGTATGGAGCATTTAGCAATGAAATAAATAGCTGTTAAATCATAAATTGTTAAATCAAATGACTTAAAGTTCTAAGACTCAAATTACATTGACTGATAAAAAATGTCTTGTTATTAAATTTTGCTTCATCATGATAAATCTTTATTGTTTAATTAAATTTAACGTAAATTATCATCCAGTCAATTGTTGTGACGCTTACCTGTTGTTAGTTTGAGAAAATTGTGTTTCTGTATTGTTTATTTTGTAATTTTATTAAACTAAAGTGAAGAGATAAGGGGATCCAGCCACTTATAATTTACGCTGTAAATCATAATAATATCAATTATCATATTTATGCTCAGTTTGTTTGCAAAATTGAGTAATAATTGTACAATGTACGCGCTTTGTATGTGTATGTATTTTGTATAGCAAGATTTGTTAGTCGACATTTTTCTTTTAATTAGATTTCTTCGTTTTTTCTTTGTATAATTAATTGAACACGTGTATAATTATTATTTAAAAATTTCATCAGTGATTTCAATTGTTTCATAGCTCATAGTGTATCCATATTTTTTCAATAATTTAGAATAATAATTTCTAATAATCATCATAAGTTTTTATTTCTACACTCATTTCTTTCTTTCTGTCGTAAATGAATTAATCACGAAATAAATATAATAAAAAACTTACTTATCTCTTTGTTTAACGTCACATCAACACAAAACGAACCTAGATCGACTCTATTATATATCTGATAAAATCTTAGAACACTTAACACTTAGACTTAACACTTAACATCACATCAGCACAAAAACTCCGCTAATTACTTTATAATAGCACAACTGCCACACCGCATGAAAACTCTTTATCGCATAACGTCACATCAGCACAAAAATGCAATTACTATAAACATACAACGTCTCATATAATCCGATCTTTGATCTCATTAATAATGCGACACAAACGCTTCAGGGAATACCTCTCACCAAGCTCATATAACGCGTCAACTAGACTGCTTCGTGGTTCCCCTCCCTCCACACCCATCCCCCCACCCTCACCACCCACCCCCTTCTCTCCATCCATCCCCCCACCCTCCCCACCCATCCCACGCAAGGTCCACACGAGGTACTGCAATCTACCGCGGTCACACAATGAGTCCAAGTAAACTAATGACATCGGTGTTGTTACTCGTTCTGTGTTGCTCTCATCAGTGATGTTATCATCACCATGGGGACTCTGGCGGCCATTTTGTTTCGGAGAGGCATTGGCGACATCGATAACGGGAATCTGAAAAATATGGAAAAATGATTGATCCAAAAAATGTGTTGCTATTTTAAAAAACTAAATTTTCATCTGAATGAGTCAAGTTCTTTATATCTAGTCTAACTGTCACATCAGTGCAAAAGGCTACTCAATAATTCAATAACGCATCACTTAGATGTGCAGAACAAAGTGATGAGTGAAGTTTTCACTCTTAACAGAGCGCAGTAAATAATTTTTCTAGTTATTAAGCAATTTTTATTTTAATTATTTTATATGAAGTTCTGAACTGATCAAAAAGAAGTTCAACCAAAAAAACACCCGATACATCTACAAATACATCTAACTACTAATACAAATCATACAAAATAAATACAAAATAAAAATAAATGCAACTAAAGAGCTTACTTGGACATCTTTTAATGCCAGAATGATTTCAGCGAGCAGATCTTGTAAGACCTCAAATAAAGTCTCAGTCATTGCTTCAACATAATCCTTCTCCTCTCTCTCTCCTTCCTTTCTCTCATCCTCCTTTACATCCTTCTTACAATCCTTCAATCGTTTTCCACCCACTGCCTCAAAATTACCAGAAATATCATCCTTTTCTGCCGAGTCATTTCTTTCTCTTTTCGATTCAAATTTCTTTGAATTTTTAAAATTTAGAACATTGTCATTCGAATTATCTGTTTTAACTAAATCAGAAGCAACTGTACTTGTTGTAGTATTTAAAGACGCAGTACATGCAGTATCTTCCACTGTACTTGACTTAATTGAATTCAGTACAGATGTCTCGCAAGTGTTTAAGGCATTATCTCTCGCAGTCATACTATCACTGTTTATAATTTCTGTCGAATTACATATTGTATCATTCGCAGAAACAGTCATATTGATATTTCTTAAATCAGTATTTAAATCAGTCTTACAAGACTCTGTTACATCTGCACTTATTCCAGTAGTTACTGTAACTGAATTATTATCAGTTGAAGCAGTCAAGTTAACACTATTAGCGTTAACATCAGCCTTAGTATCAGAACTACTTACAAGTTCTGCTATATTATTATTCGTAACAACTGCATTAATACTCTCTGTAACTATCCCCTTATTTGTATCACATTCTGGTACAATTCGCTTGCCGGTTTCAAACCCTAAACCCGTTGCTACCACCCTCTCGCCCTCTGTGCCGCTACCAATGTCATCGATGAACGATATCGCAATGGATCCAGATCTCGCTCTAGAGTCGTGTCGACACTCCGGTAGTCTCTGGTGCTTTGGAAAAACAACGTCGAGTATTTTTAGTGTGCAGCGAATCAGCTGAAAGTCTACAAAGTAAAATATAAGAAAAATAGAAAAGTAGATCATATAACTTTTAGATCATAGAGCTGGACTCAAAACTAGGAGATCTCAAGTTAAGTACAAGTAAAATTCAGAGCATTTGAGGTACAAATCAAAACTTAATCTTCAATCTGTGTCAACTCGTTTTAAAATCATTTTAGAAAGGAAACCGAGGAGAAAAATAAATATGGAAATTTTTCTATATATATTTAATTGCTACAGATTTAAAAACACACAAATCCTAACCCGTGACCAGCAATGACTTATGATCATCCCACGCTGGAAATATGACACGAAGGACGGACAGAGCGGAGGTTATGACGTCTTCACGACCTTCTACACCTACGATGTCATCAACTGAGATATGCATCAAGTAACCCAGGATCAACACACAGACTTCTCCAGCATAGGAAACTACAAAAATATTTGTTAAAAGTTAAAGACATCACGGCAAACATTTAAACTTTTACTGAATGACAAAAGATAAGAAAAAATCAATTTAAAACTTACAAATATATCTATAAATTGACAGAATAAAGTTTTGAGTGAAAGCGCAATTATTATAGCCAAAGGGTGCTGCAAGTTAGCGTAATATTATATAACTATATATGAGAACCAAACCCAGGATCTGTCACTTCTAAGAACTCTACCATTTCACCAATGATCTTTGACTGTATCACAGTAGTAAAAATGTAACTATGAAATGTTTAATATAATCAAATAATGACTTTACCCAAGGCCTGAACGCCTTGCTCAGAAGTAGATATAAGTTGTAAGACGTGTAGAAATGTATCTAAAACTTCGCTGGCATGAGATCTAGAAATTATTATCAATCTCAGATGTCAATTCAGGAAATTTTTATAACATAAGGGGGGAGGAGTCAAAATGATTTATACTATATTCTTTTTAAAGTATATTTACAATTGTTTTTGAAACCCTCCCATAAAAAACTCTGACATACTTTTTTTTTAGTTTGTTAACACATTAAATGTTATCTGAGGAGACATAATTCACAGGTGATTAAAGATTCTAACAGCCTCAAATTTAATAAAGCTAAAAATTAAAGTTAGTTAAATTTTAATTTATTGAAACTATATAATTTTAAACAACATAGGGGTGATATACGAAACCTGACCCCCCTAATCTATAAGTCCAGAAACAAAGTAATGAGTGAACAACTCATCACTTTGATTTCTCATAACACAAACTCTTAACACAACGCAATAGTTTTTCTTTGGCAATCAAGAATCAATCACGTATAAAAACATCAACAGATTTTTATTTCCGGAGATACAAATTGAATCAGTAAACTGATCCTACCCAGTTTGTTTGATAGCTTCCATGACAGCAAGTACCATATCAGGACTGCTCCATTGGCTGCACAGACCTTCATCCAGTTCCATTAACTTAGACACAAAGTCTACTGTATTCTTCAATAGGTCGGCTAAAAAGTCAACCTAGTTCTTAATGTCACATCAGCACAAATGCATGGATTTTATAGTGCATGCTGATTTTATATTGCATTCGACTGGTATCAGTACAAAAGAAATTAAAGATGATGTCAATGTTAGTGAAGATAATGTAAGTGATTAGTTAATAGTTGAAATCCATCCATTGTTTGCAAAAATTAATTTGGTTTTTATTCTATCATCAAAATTAATTCAAATGTGCACAGCTATTGCAGCTATTTGATTGAACCATGATGTTATCTGATTATAATAACATACTACATCGTAGAACCATTGTGTGATTAAACACAACTTTAAGAAATGTGCATATATATATATATAGAATCTGTAAATGTGTTTAAAATGTATAAACATGTAGAGAATCTGTACACATAAACAGACCCCTTGGAATCGCTGATTAGTAATATAAGTCAATACTAACAGCTTGTTGAACTTTGCAGAATGAAATGAATGCTATCAACAACATGACTCGACTCTTTTATTGACTCAATCCATGACAGTGACTCCTTACTCGATACACAAACATGCAACAGTCTAAAATACAACAAGAGATTGACAGATTATAATGTCTTTCATATTACAAAGCATCTATACACAAAAAAACGCATGTGAGAGAAACCTGATATAAATTTGACACAGAAAATTATAATAATAATGAATAAAATAACCTCAGAATTTATACAATAACCAATGCATTAATTAAAGTTCTATATTATTATAACATATCCATATAAACTAAGCTATGTCCTTTGAAATGTAAATTTGAATTGATTTAATTTGTAATAAAAATTCTATAAGCTACAACATAAATAGAGAATGATAGAACTTAGAAGAATGTTCCGCTTTGTCTACAAACTGAACAATTCACTTCCAATTCAGTTTCTATCGCGTTTTTAACAAAAAAATAACAATAGAAAATTTAAAAATATCATCTGAGTGAAACCGTGAAAGAAACCTGGTTGTTTCAACCAATGTTGGTGTATCCGTCGTCTCCAGTAAATTAAGCAAAAGTTCACTGAAATAAAAACAATATAGAAAAACTTATCAGAATGCAAAAAACTACGTGACCAATCAAAATAGCCCCGACAATTCGAACCCAATTTCTAATTCTTAAGGTTAGGGTCGAAATTCGCATAAGGGACAGGATTGAAGTTAGGGTTAGTGCTAGGGTTAAGGTTAAAACTTCAGTGGGTTATGGTTATTAAATAAATTGACGGGGCCCTTTTGTCGGGTTAATGCATTCGGGATCGTTTTATCAGGGTACTCAATAATTCAGAATATTTTGAAAAGCAATTTCAGAAGTTCAAATCTCAGTCAGATGTAGTAGAAAATATGCTACGTTTTCCAAAACATGACAAAAAGGGTAGAAATAGATATATGTCACGTTATAAAACTTCATATGACTAAGTATTCAATTAATAAATCCATCTGATTCTAAAAAGATGATGTGATACCCAGCAGTAGCAGGGTAAAATATTTTGATTAAATAAATAAAAAATACTAGCTACCGTATTTCACGAATATAACCCACACGCGTGTATAACCAGCAGATTTTTGAAATTATTAAAAAAAATTCAGTTTGAAAAAAATACAAAGAAGAAAAAAAAGCTTGATTATATTGATTAACAACTAAAGTTAGAGATCTGGTAACAAGCTCAATTTTTAACTTACATAAATTTTTTATTACTTCCCATGGCTTGACAAACGCTTTCTTCACAAGCCATATTGGCAAGTATACCAACACATATCTCCTATATACATACAAATATATGTATATCATGCATATCTAAATAGGTAATACTTAGCAATGGTTATCTATTTCACTTAATTTTGTGCATTTAAGATCATTCTTTATCGCTCTTAATATTACTTTATTCTATACGTGCAAACAGTAGTATCATAAAAACAATATACAAAACGAATAAATATGATTGACTAAAGAGTGAATATTGAAGTGATCAAGAGATCACTTTGTAAATAATTGCATAAAACAAATGATAATAATTGCATAAAATTGCAATGACTATAACGCTTGCATAGACCTGGCTATCTACTGTTACTTACTCATTGAATTCTATACACTGAACTTCCTGAGACAGGCAGACAGACAAACAATAAGACAAATGGACAAATAATCACACACACAGACGGATAGACAAATAATGATCATATATAATACTAGTATGCAAATCTAAAAGAAAACGTTTTCAGTTGAACAAACCGTTGCTCGTGGTGCTCTAGATTTAGCAACAACTCCCATCAATAAATCTATCGCTTTAAATTCCATTAGAAAACTGACCACCTCCTAGAACAAATAAAAAAAAACAATTTAAAAAACAAATCATACTACTTACTCAGTGTTTCAGCTTGTAAACATCTGAGATATTAAATAAAAAAGTCTATAGTTATTTTACCTGGTTCATTGACATATCCCAAAGTTTACAAAGATCGTCCTGTAATGCTTCGTCTAAGTCAACTACGTCGGTTGATTCAGTCACATCGCCCGCTTGTTCATCTACAACCTTCAGAAAAAACAAAGAACTTGGAACAGCCATGGTTAGATACATAAGTAATTCTTTATATTTGCTTAAGTCTGAGATGATAAAAGAATAAAAAAAACTTATCCTTAAGAAAGTTAAAGCATGCCATCAATGTCAAATAAAATAAGAACTTTTAATTTTTTTTATTAAACTCAAACACAGACTTTTAAAGTTTTAATTGTTTGTCAAGTCTAAAAATTTTCTAACTTCAAATTAAATTTACTAGCCATTTAAATACGATAAAAATCATAAAATAAATATTACAAAACTCAAAAAATTAATATGCAAACTATCTAAAGAACCGAGATATTTCATGAAAAATATCAAACTTATGTAAAGTCAGTTAACAAATTGTCATCACACAGAGATAAAACTTTACACAGTGACTCAATCAAAACACAAAACCTGTAATAGATTCATAAGTGTCGTAAAGAGCCAATGTTTACTAAACACTGTGTTTCCGATATTATCCGCATCAATCAAACGATTCTCAACAAGTTCCCAAGAAGGTTCCGGGTTTTTAAATGATTCCTGTTCCTCGGAACTGTCGGCGTTCCGGCGATAAGGACTCGGAGAATTCTTCGTGACGTTCGGGGAGTCTGAGTGATCCTGGTCGGCGATATTTGAAGTCTCTCCCCCGTCAGCATATCCCTCTACTACTGGCGTAGACATGTTTAGGAGAGTGTGTTAATAAACTGTCCAATATATGTTAAGTTTAACTAATTTGATTATTTCATTAAAATATTCTAAAGATATTAATATAATAAATGGTCATTTTTAAAACGCACAAATTGAAGTCAATTAAAGATAATCCAGAATCAGATAAGCACTAATCTACTGTATTTCACTGCAATTAAATAGAATACATTATACAATTATAAGTATGAGGCGCGAAATCGAAAGACACCTGAGGAATGATATTATGATTCGAGTTGTATTATTTAGTTTTATCTTATAATTCTTCATGTTTTATATATAATATAATATATATTAAATACGTAATGTTTTTGTTTAATTGATAAATTAAATAAATTAAATGCAAACATTTATTATATTTTGATCAAGTTTATAATCGCATCATTTAGTTTTTATAAGATTCTTGGTTTTATTCTCTGCAACAAAAATTATGTTATTTTTAAAGTTTTCATTTTACAATTTTACAATTTTACATTTTACAATTAATCAAACATTACATTTCTCTTTTAAACATTTCAATCCCAGAATCATTACATTTTGTCGCCTACATTCTTCTGGGAAATTAGAAAGCTTCAATGCAATTACTAATTAGTCCATAAATAAGTTTACTTGTAAGTAATTTTATTTTTAATCTAGATGTTAAAATCTTACGGTGCCGTCCTAGTGCCACTAGTTAATTTTTCACTTTTTGCCACTTAATTTGCCACTAATTAAGTCGACTTAAATATTAAGTCGACTTATTTAAGTCGACTTAATATTTAAGTCGACTTAAATGACTCGAGTTTTGATAACAGCTCCTTTTAAATTTCAATTTCGGCCAAAAGAAAACACTGGAAATGGCGGGTTTTTCTAAGTAAATTGAGACATTTTAAAACCATAATTAGTGAGAGTAAGACACTAAAAATGGATCGAACTACTGATAGCGTATCTGCCGGTTAGTTAGCTGCTTCTGAGTTATCGTGC
>JAQIXG010002328.1:0-18043 GCA_034700105.1 Oconnorella tubifera | reverse complement strand
TCACAAGCTGTCTTACATGTACTGTCATTGTACTGATTTGCGACACCAAGCATCGTCAAGCCCGGAGCGTTTGCATGAAGTGTTTGGGTCCAAACCAATGAACAACCTATGAAAAATGAAAACTATGAAAAATTTGAAGTTAAGTGTACTTATTATTCAATACAATTACAGTATATATGTTTACCTAAATGCTGGAAAAAAGAGCTAATAGTAATAATTTCTAGTCATGAAACTTCTTTAGTTAAATATATAATTCTAATCTAACTGATAACCAATTACCGTAATTACATGTAAAAAAATTCTTCAGCTAATTTAGATATGACTTCAAGATTTGTACTAAGAACTTAATTTATGCATATAAAGCGTGTATATATACTACATATATTCATATAAGTATATGTAGAATAGATTGTAGATGCTTGTCCACTAGACATTTAAGATTACGTACCGAATGTAACAGTTACTGCAGTTGAAGACTGCGATGTGATTGTCGCTGAAAAATAGCAATAATTTCGAGTTATTGTATTATCAAATTAAAACACTCCAATAAGAAAGCATTTTATAAAATCTAAAGATAATGGTGTCGTCAATAAGCAACAATGTGATCAGAAACACAGCGCAAGATATGCTAAAACACATACTTACAACAGTTATTTCTAATGAGATCAAAATGAGTTACAAATGAGTTTGTCACTGTTGCTGGATTCGATATGTTTCCGATAAAACAAGTTAAGTCTAGATAATTGTAATCAGCGGAGAAGCATGTAGAATTCATTTCACAAGCTGTCTTGCATGTACTGTCAGTGTATTGATTTTGTACACCAAGCATCATCAAGCCCGGAGCGTTCATGTGAGGTTTTTCAGTCCAAATTGATGTGCATGCTATATTAACATAGTATGTTTTAAATAAGCTGAGATGTTTTCATTGAATAATACAGCATAAATTCATAAAAGCTAAAGCATTGTATATGACAATTTAGAAAATTATAAGCTAACAATTTATAAGAAGTAAATGTATTATATTTAAATTAATGCTATTCAGAAAAGTATCTTAGGGAGACTTTTTGGAATATATTATTATAATTTCCAAAAATATTACAGATATATTTACCCCCAATAGTTAGCCTTATTAGCTTGAATTTTGCGGAAAATCTATTTTACCCACCTGTAAAAACGGGAGTTGTTGTCGAAAGAGATGTGAAAGTTACAGCTGCTGAAATTAAAACACAATAACTAAATAAAAAAAATGTATAAAATTATTGATAAGTTATATGATAAATGCAAAAATTTTAATTTTTCCTCAAAACATTCTTGCAAATATTCTTCCTTATTTAGTAAATACAGTTAGACAAAGATGTGATAAATATTAATGCACAGTTTATAAAACAAATTTAAAAAAACATTGTAAGAAAACTAAACGATTATTTGTTATTAAGTTTTTAAAAAGTTTTAGAAAGAAAACAGTTATAGACTTTATATAAACTGCTTTATTACTAGAAGCAGTCTATCTAAAGAACAAGCAAACTTGCTACATTAGTAAAAATAATAACTTATTATTATTCTTAAAATACACTGATAAACCCATATATTTATTTATAGATTTAGATTTAAGTGTAATGTAAGTTAGGATCTTAAATAGCTACTATATAATTTATAATGATAACTAAATTCATGACAATTATTAGACATTCTTGCTATTATACATGATATTCTCATCAAATGTTAATAATTAAATTATATTACAATTACAGTATCAATGTTCACTTAAAACCAAGAAAGAAATATACAAATTTCAAATAAAATTACATGTAGCAGTATAGTTAAAAATATCTACATTATTTTATTAAATAAAAATTCTAAATAAAAACAAACCAAAAGTTACACTATTACTTACAAATATATTGAATATATTATAATAAGGAATGTAAAAAATTATAATTTAAATGCTTGTAAGCTTATTTCAATAGCTGCATTTGCAAAAGCAGAGATTAGAAGTAATATACCGATACTTACAACAGTTATTTCTGATAAGATCAAAGTGAGTTACAAATGAGTTTGTCACTGTTGGTGGATTCGCTATGTTTCCAATAAAACAAGTTTTGTCTAGATAATTAAAGTCAGCCGAGAAACATGTAGAATTCATTTCACAAGCTGTCCTACATGTACTGTCATTGTATTGATTTGGTACACCGAGCATCATCAATCCTGGGGCGTTTACGTGTAGTATTTGTGTCCAAACTAATGTACATGCTAAAATAATCAGCACATTTTACATATCATAGAATTTAATGTTAAAGTATTATAAGGATAAAATATATTAAGAATATGTTGAATGACTTTCATACAATGTACATTTCTCTAAAGACAAAATAAACTATTAACTCAGTGAGTTTCTTTCATTACATCTTGCCCATTTGTAAACTCATAACATAACATAAAAATTTAACTAGTTAAAGCTAAACTAGATTACACAAACCTGTCGATGAGACGGTAGATACTGATGATGGTAATGTGACAGAACCTGAAAATTATAATATATTAAACTGAGGTATAATATTAGTACTAAATATAAGTATTGCCAAATTATTGTTATCACATATGTATTTTGGATGAATATGCCTGTAACAAATAAAATACGCCTTTAAAGTGACATAAAATCATCGAATCATGTAGTATTTCGACTGACGTAAAAGTAATTAATTTAAAATAAAAATAAAACGCATAATTCTGAAATTTAGATCTTTTTAGCATTCATACTGAAACAAACGAGTAAACATAACATGTCCTGTTGTCTATTTCCATTCAATAAAATGTACAGCTGCTCGAAAACATAAAATTTTATCATTATGTGTAACAATGTTGCTAATCAAATTATATCACATCCAGATACATAGCAACCTGACAGTTGCTATGTATCTGGATAGACAAAAGCCATGTATTTTGTAAGAGATAATGCACTAGGTGAAAATAGCATTGGCTTTATGACATCGTTTTCATGCAGTTTCATAAATAATTATATTTTTTGTTTACCTGTGCCACAAGTTCTTGTAAGATCAAAATGAGTTACAAATGAGTTTGTCACTGTCCGTGGATTCGATGTGTTTCCAATAAAACAGGTACTGTCTAGATAATTAAAGTCAGCCGAGAAACATGTAAAATTCATTTCACAAGCTGTCTTACATGTACTGTCATTGTACTGATTTGGTACACCAAGCATCATCAATCCAGGAGCGTTTACATGAAGTGTTTGAGTCCAAATTAACGAACAGCCTAAAACAATCAGAAAGTTCTTTTCCAAAAAATAGTTTAGTTGCACATTGGCTAATTGTATGTAACTTTTGCTTAACTGATGCGTGCTCTGTTTTAAACATAAGTCTTTAAAAAATTGTACATTTTAAAACAGAAGTAGATTACAAACCCATCGATGACACGGTTATGATTGGTGATTGTGAAGTAACTGAGCCTAACAATTGTAAACAATTGAAGGCAGAATAATAACAATTTTATTTAGCAAATAATAACTGTAATAATAATTATGTTGCCGATATCGTCGAAATCCCTAATTCTATATTAAAAATTTAAATTAATTTTTGAAGTAATATAAAGTGCTTCAGTAGTATACAGTATATATCAAATGCCTTACAACTAACGATTAACATATTCTAATAAAGTTAATGTTTATTAACTACAAATACAAACATTAAAACTTAGATGGAATAATAAACAAGTTTAGTGGATAACATTTCTCTCTGTTCTATTAAAACAAAAAATTGTTCAAAGACTTCGTCTTCGTTCCAAATGATAAAATAAAAATCCAAACTAAAGAAATATTTAATTATTCGAATTTTCTAGTAAATTTTAGAAATAAAATTTCATAATCCCATAATTGACGATCCCAGTATACCTATTAATGGGCACCCAATTAAGCAATAAAATTAAGCAATAAAATTAAGCAATATAAGATATGGTTTTAGGCAAAATATATTTTAGGCTTCACGTGATAAGTTTTAGCTAGTTAGTAACACTTAAAAAATGATAAAATATTCATTTACCCTGGCAACCATTTCTCGATAAATCAAAGTGAGTTACAAATGCGTTTGTCACTGTTGGTGGATTCGCTATGTTTCCAATAAAACAGGTATTGTCTAGATAATTGTAATCAGCGGAGAGGCATGTAGACTTCATTTCACAAGCTGTCTTACATGTACTGTCAGTGTATTGATTTGCTACACCAAGCATCATCAATCCTGGAGCGTTTACATGAAGTATTTGAGTCCAAACTAATGCGCATACTAAAAAACACAGTAGAACCGTTATGTTTTGAAAAATTTCTAGAAATAACATTCAATTACAATTTGGTACGCTTTATTTTGCATTGATAAAAGTAATTCTGGAATCTATATAATCAGACATTAACATCAGAATGAATATATTGACATATGGTTATGTTTTATGTAGTAGGCATTTCCAATACTGACGCTTAAAGAACTACATTATACAAGATCTGAAACACACTCAATAGTAAGTTTTTAGAATATAGCTCTAGAATTGAACACTTGTATTATTTAAAGACGTTTGTTAGTGTAACCATTCATTAACCAATAATAATTACAATACCCAGTCATTATTATTAAATAATACCGATTAAGTATCATATAGCATCATTTATCATTATTAATCACCTGCACTGCAATTTCTCGACAGATCAAAATGAGTTACATATAAGTTTGTCGCTGTTGGTGGATTCGATACGTTTCCAATAAAGCAAGTAGCGTCTAGATAATTGTAGTCAGCGGAGAGGCATGTAGAATTCATTTCACAAGCTGTCTTACATGTACTGTCAGTATATTGATTTGCTGCACCGAGCATCATCAATCCAGGAGCGTTTGCGTGATATATTTGAGTCCAAACTAGCGTACATTCTAAAAGAGCATAATTAGAATTATTTTACAATATTGAAAACTGCTTTCAAGAACAAAAAAATGTGCTAGATTTGTCCGCATACTATATCAATCTTATATTTATTTTTATATGTTTTTTTTTCATTAAGAAGAAGTATAAGCTTTGGTCGACTTGCAATGTAATATAGCTGAATACGTTAAAAAATATCCGTAAATTAAACATTTTGCCAATAGTCCGGTGGAGTTAGGAGATACACTTGGGCTACTTTAATAGTCTTTATTAAATTTGTTCATAATTACCAAATAATATAATTCATTAAACTAATTAATATAACAATTATGTAACATTTTCATTCTCACTCAATAAAGTGTTCTAGCTAATCGTTGTTCCTTGATAATTTTCTACCGTCCCTTTCCTAGACTTTTTAATGGGGAAGAGTCCCTTTTTAAAGATTTGCTTTTATGATTCCCCCTCTCTTATCTTGGCTTTGGACAGGATTTTCATTGACAGTAAGCATATAGAATTGTTAATAAATTATCGAATTTTTCTGTTTTATTGGTTTAAAATAACAACCATACACATTTTAGGCTTTGGTTGCAGACCACCAGGTTGCAGACCACTGGTGGTCGTGGACCACCAGTGGTCGTGGACCACCAGTGGTCCGCGGACCACAGGTTGAGGACCGCTAAGCAAAGTGTCAGTGACAATATTTAATAATAATATTATTATAGCTAAAAAAGAAAAATCTCATTATAGTTCAAAAACGTATAAAATTAAATTTAAAAATAAAACAATAATCAAAAATGAAGCTAATAAATAAAGTTTCTAGCTTATATCATATATAAAAATTGAATGTGTCATAAAACTGAACGTTTCATGGCCATTATTTTGCCCCAACCCCCCAAAAATACTAAAATGACGACCCTTAAGAATTGGAGGGATTGGGAGTGTTGGAAGGAGGGTTGTGTAGAATTGTCGATAAAAAATTGGTAAAGTAAAGCGGATAAAATATGAGAGTGGAGCGATTGTGTGCCTATAACTACCTGCTATGTGGTACAGATTTCAAAATAACTGTTTTATAAAACACTGAACACTGTGTATAACAAATTATAAACTGGTTTTCAAAATCGTGTATTTCGGTCAATTTAATTAAATCAAAAATTTAGATTTATCATAATTATAACTGAAAGTATAGCGTACGTTGAGCACTGGCATTCCATGAGCAGAAGCAGAGTAAAATCAATATCAAACGATGAAATTGAACCGACGATGACATGTTCCAATTATATATAAATTCTAATATTGTGATAATAAGAATATATTATTTCTATACTAAACGTTTTTCTACAGAATCTAAAACTCTAAATATTAATAACGTTTAGCAAACTATTTTGAATGATCGTATGAAGAGCTAATAATTTTAAAGTTAGTTGTTCGGTGCTATAATTTGCTATGATATCATTACAGAATGTAAGCCTATCCTCAGTTGTTGCTTCACATTACTTCGGTGTTACTGTCAACGGCTTAACACCAATCATTAGTTATATAATAGTAGTACTTAGTCTTACTAATGTCGCCCATAAGAAACAACAACTTTTACTCGACTGGTTTTTTGTCAATAACTTTAACTGTGGGCATATATCATGTCAGTTAAGTTTTATTTGATTGCAGTTGTAAAATTCATTCAACTTTGACGATAGGCAGTCAATGACTGGTTGTTTCTTACATAAAAATGACCTTAGTGTAATTATTTTAAATATCCTAATAATAATTAGACGATAATACAATTAAAGCATTACATTATATTAGCATATGTCAAAATTAAAAAAGATACATTCTCTGAATGAAAGTATTCTTTAACGAATTTAACAGTTACAATACAATTTAATATTAAGCTTTTACTGATAAAATCGATGTGAAAAGTTAATCACATATTTAATGAGTATTGACACAAGAGATTTAAAAGGTTTAAATAAAAGTCGTTTAAAGAGAAAAGGAGTTTTATTTTAGATAGTATTTATCTTTAAATATGATACAATTTTAAAAAATGTTTTTTTTTAGTTTTATAGCGTATAAAAAAACTCCAAAAGAAACCATAAGCACTTTTCTTATGGTTCAGTTTTTGTCGTTTTTACATATTTTTGAAATTATTTTCATATAAAAATAATAATAATTAATAATTAATTTTTATTTGAAAATAATACAAAAATGTGTTGAAATCAGTAACACAATATTTGCTACGCTGTTTCAGCATCGGGAATCAATGTTAATAAAGATTCGATCTCAGAAATTCATTAGCCCAAGCACGAAACAAATGCAGGCCGTTTTCTTTATTTCAAATGTATTCAAAAGGACTATTAAAGGACTTTTTAAACTATTTTAATTGGACTACAATGTTTACAAAAATTGCTTTAATTATTTGTATAAGTCATATATTTGTTTTTCGCTGATATTTATATGTTATATGCTGTTTGGAGTACCTGTAGAGAAGAAAGAGTTACATATACATATACATATACATTAAATTAAACAATAAAATTCTTCATCAAAGTTTCCTCGATTTTCTCATTAAATAAATAAAGTGTTGTGACAAAGAATTATTGTAGAAATGAAGTTGAAGTCGTGAGAATATTTATTATTGTATCGTGGATATTTGGAGCAACAGTTAAGTTGTACAACTTATTGAATGCCGTATAATTTATTGCACGTCACTCCTACACTCGTATCAACATTTTCACGCCTTTATGATTTTAATAATAGCCATGTAAAATTATTCAAAACCTACCAATTTGTGTTGCGGTTTATCTAGGATACTTATCAATGTCAAATACTAGGATTATAAATTCTTCCTGTTTACAAGTTTTTTTTGTTTACCTAGAAAATGTGAAACTCAATAAAAAAAACTTATTCTATCCATTCAGTGGCAGATCCGTAAAGGGATCCATATGGGAGATTGCTCCCCCTCAACGTACATAATTGACATATTTATTGGAAAATGATTAATTGCAAGTTTGCTGCCATTTATATAGATTATAACTAGTTATAAAGTAAATAAATCACGTAATGTTATAAAATCTTTTAATTTTTCATCGTAATTTCGTAAATTACGATTTGAAATCATTTAATAAAATTGAAATGAACTATTAGTTTATGATTCGAATTGTTAATGTATTGGGGACCGAATTGTCGGGTTAGTGATATTCGGGGCCGTTTTGTCGATGTTAGTGTGTTCCGGCCGATTTGTCTGAGTAATATATTTGAGGCCGATTTGTCGGGTTAATGCATTTCGGCCGTTTTGACGTGTATTCGGGCTTGTTTTGTCGGGTTAATTTATTCGGAACCGTTTTGTCGGAGTAATTAAATGGGGGTTGATTTGTCGAGGTAATCCCTTCCGTGTTTGACAGGGACAAACCTACAACTTTGCAAAAATGTTTTAAGCCGAATGGTGGTTAAATTCTTGAGGGGTGGTGTTATAAGAATGATTAAAATTTACTCAAATACATTGGGGGGGGGGGGGGAGGGGGTAGCAAAAATATTTAGATTTTTCATATCATTTAACGGTTTAAAGAATTAGTTTGATCGAATGGTTTTTGGGTGGGTCTGATTAGGGGGGTCGGAAGGGGGGCACGATTTTTTTAGTAAAGCTTCTGTGTTGCAAAGCAATTTCGCTCACTGCAAGTGTAGCCAATAAATCTATGCAAACTTTTCATTCAGCAAATAAATGGTAGCAGAAAAATACAACAAATAAAGATTTAATTTCGACGGGTGGGGTGGGGTGGGTGGGAAGGAGGAGAGAGAAATGTATTTTTAATATTTTTACCTTAAAAACAGGGTTCGATCCAGGTGCTAGTAAGATATATTTTATGTAAAACGTCCCCCCCCCCTGCATCAGAATTCAAAATGAATGAAGTTTTAGTTTTTTTATCAACTAACGCAAAGTTTTATATCGTCAATCATTCTATCACTTAACCATGACTAATGAACTAACTAAATAATTAACTAGTTCATTAATTAATAATTATAATAAATCCTAAACATATATTATTAAGAAATATCATTGTTGACAACTGTTTATAAAATAATGACATTCAATTTACTTTTAATGCACAATATTAGGGACAATATAGAACATCGTACACACATTATTTACTTAACGTCACATCAGCACAAATAACTTTTATAACAAATACTTTTTTTAGAAACAACACTTTAATACATATTATTGCATATTATTGCGTAAAATATTTAATTTTTAAAAGATTATTCTTTGTTACATGTGGATAGGTTCCCCGTGCAATTCAATAGTGAATTAAATTGTTAGTAACGTAGCGCTGTGTTCGTCTATAGCGGGTCGTCTCAAAACGTTGAATAATGAAGCTAATGAATTTAATTAAATAATTAATTAATGATCAATTAGGAGATCTGTTAATTGATTCGTGAATTTTTCTCGTAAGTTGTCTTGTGTGCAAAATTTCAAGTCAATGGTAAAATGGGAAATTGGCTAAATATCGATGACAAGATTTGTACTATACATACATACATACATACATACACACATACATACATACATACATACACACATACATACATACATACATACACTGTACATACATACACACGAAGCTAATAACAGTGTTGTAAAAAGCTATTTAATGACTGGTAATGATTCAATCATATAATATCATATAAAATCACAATAATCAAAACAAAAGATGCCAAGCAGTGATGCAGTCAGAATTTAACAAAGGGGCAGGGGGTGGGGAGGAGGGGGGAGTTCCTCAAAAAACTTTATTAATTTTTTTAGCTAAAAATTCAATTTTTGGTCACCAATTACATATATCCAATGTAAAAAAATAAAGAAATCGTCAAAATCGTCAAATTGACTAAATCGTCTAAAGAGGGGGAGGGGAGGGGGTGGGGTTAACCACTAAACTAACTCCTATAACATTACAAAAAATGTTTTTAGCCCAAATTGGGCGGGTATTAGAACCCCCACAATCCCCCCACTTATCGATGCCACTGACGTTAATTAAGCGTTCACTCATCACTTGTTTTCAATGAAAAAAGTTCACAACATTGAAAAGTCATAATTCACTTTGCTTTGTGGTGACACTGATGTTATATAAATGAATGATTAACTAGGACATTTAGTCAAGGCTCGTTAGAGAAGTGATTGTGGCGCTTGACTCGGACGCGACAGGTACAGGTTCGAATCCCGGTTAGCTCACTATTTCTCGAACTTGCTGCACCCTTTAGTAAGACGCTTAAATTGACAGTTACGTCTGAGACATCGTTCATATAATATGCTAATCCAGACGTTATACTAAACCTTAGCTAGACTAATATTTGTGCTGATGTGACGTTAAACAAAATGTAAATTGAAGAAAAAACAGTTCAAAGAAAAAGCAAGAAATTGTACACTAGGCACTTAAAGCATTAAAATACAATATTAAAATGCATATATTTGAATATACATATAATATAAAACGTTTATCTTTGAATATACAAACAATAGTAAACATATTGACTTATTTTTTTTAAATTTTATAGTAACCCGGCAAAACGGCCCCGAATATATTAACCCGACAAAACGTCCCCGAATACACTAACCCGACAAAACGGCCCCCAATACATTAACCTGACAAAACGTCCCCGAATACATTAACCCGACAAAAACGGTCCCAAATACATTAACCTGACAAAACGTCCCCGAATACATTAAGCCGAATACCCAACAAAGTGGCCCCAAATACATTAAGCCGACAAAATGGCCCCAATTAACATGACATAGTCTCCCCGTCAATTCACTTAGTAATGTTTCTCAAAAACCAAAAGAAAAAAAAGAAGTAACATTTTTTGAGTTTTAATTCAAACCAACCCTAAACTTAACCTGAAATCTAATCCTAACCTTAACTTTAATTTAAACCTAACCCTAACTCCAACCCTAATCTTAATAACGATCAATCAGGGACATTTCGTCGGGACTAATTTGACCATAACTTTATAAATGTTTATTACTAGTTATAAAGGTTACTAGCCCAAGTATTTTTTACTTCAGGGGGGGCGGGGGTAATAAGATTTTGTTTTTAATTTTATAACAACTCTTTTAATTTCATAACATCAATTTTATTTTAAACATCGTTTTCGCAAACTACATTTTAATATTTTGTCCTGTGATCTTTCTTCCTTTTAAATGTACCCTTCTACCAAGCCTACAGTTTTACATCTTGTTCTGTGAACTTAAATAATTCCCTAAACTTAACCCTAAACCCAACATACCATCAACGCTTAGTAATAATATAGTGAAATAAAAAAATTGACAGCAAAAAATCAAAACCAACGATCATCGATATATAATCATATATTTCTTAATTTCAATAAGTCGATCAACAATTACAAAAATATTTACAAATATAAGACTAAATATAACGCCAGAGACGTCATTTTGGGGGGCAGACAAATCCCCCCCCACCCCCCACCCAATTTACAAAAAAATATTTTTTACATGTTTTTGAGTAAATTGTAATCATTTTCCCTCCTCAATAAGTTGTAATAATTTTCTCATGAATTAGTAATATTTGTATGTTCAATATTTAAAATGTTTCGTACAGAGCTATAATAAGAAAAAATGTAATATCATAATAACGAATTAAAATTTAGGTACAAAAATATGTATACTAAAAAAGGTAATCAGAGTTTTTGGTATATTTTGCCCCCCTCCCCTGGAAAGGTTAAATGACATCCCTGTTTAACGTCTATCTAAAAGTTGAGAGACGATGTCAAAGATATAACTGCTGTGTACATTAAGCACCTGGCAAACTTTACAAAAGGACGATAATCAAGAAAAATAACAAGAAAATGCAAACGTAATGTTTTTATAAATCTCTACAACTTCGAATACATTTACTGAACAAAACGGCCCCGAATACATTAACCTGACAAAACGGCATTGATGACGGCATTGTCAATTCACATAGTAACCTTAACTTTAATCAACCCTAACCCTAATCTATATCCTAACTCGAACCCTAATTCTATAAATAAACGATCGGGGTCGTTTTGTCGGGTCACGTTCGATTATGATTAACTGTTGTTAATCATTATAGTCATCATCATCATCAAATACTAATGTGATTGAATACTACAAAAGTTATAATCAAGACAACACATCAAGCAGAATAACGATTATAAACTAGGCGTATAATATTATCTACACAATCGCTGCAACATCATCATCATCTTCATCATCATTATTACCTTTTAAAACAGCAACATCCACTGAATCCAATTTTGCATCGTCATCTTTGACTTCAACCATCTTGTTCTTCTTTTTATTCTTACCGCGATATTTTCTCTCAACCTGTTCCCTCTCATTCTCATCAAATGGACCAACCCCTCCGACTCTTACATTATTTCCATTTCCTCTTATCTTGCTCCTTGCTCCTTTATCACCCACCACCTGCACTTTATCTGACATTAAATCCTGCCCCTCCTCCGACTCAATCTGCCCCAAATTTCTCTCCAAATCCACCCCAACATTCCCTTTGTCTACATTTTCCGCCGTTCCCCCATTATTTTCACATATTTCCGCAGCAACTGCAGTTCCCACTCCAAAATGATCATCGGAAATAACCAATCCTTCATTTTCTAATCCCGCCAATCCTCTCTTTCTTTCTTTACTCTTCTTTTTATCCCTGACTTCACTCTCACAATTACTATCGAGCATTTTATCATTTCTATTTTTCATCGTCGGAATTCCATTGTCATTCGTAGAATCTCTACCTTGATTTATAGTAATTCTATTTTCCAATGTTGGAATTCTATTTTCTCTTTTAGAAATTCTATTTTCGCTTATCGGAACTCTATGCTGCATTGCTCCATAATTTCTCTCATCTTTTAAAACTTCCCTTGCACTTGCCACTTCGTTAATCGGCTGATACTCGCACGCATTGCCATTATTGCCAGTATCGCTACATCGTGAAAGATCATTGCCAGAAATGGCAATTTCGGTTTGTGGTGTAAAATCGCTGCCACTTGCCGCAATGGCAAGCAAGGTGGTAGGATTACGATGGACTTCAACGCTGGACTGATATTGGCCAGAGGTGGTTAAGTCTTCATCGAGGTCATCGGTTGAGTCTGACTCGATCAAACGAACATGGAATGGTCTTGTGACTAAAACAGATAGAAATTGAATCAAATAACTTAAAAATTAAATTGACTTATATTTTAAAATATAAAAATTAAACTTTCATTTGGAAATTATTAAGGCTCATTCTAAACGATTTATTTTATTAATTTTATTACTAAAGCCTTTAATGATTTTAGTTTAAAGTTTAGCTTAAAGTACTGTACAAATGATATCTCAGATGTAGCTGTCAATTTAAGCGTCTTACTAAAGGGTGCAGCTAGTTACAGAAATAATGAGCTTACTGGGAATCCATCCTGGACCTGTCGCATCCGAGTCCAGCACTCTAGCCATTTCTCTAACGGGCCTTGGCAGACTTTTGGTCATAGACCAAAGTCTATAACCAAAAGTCATAGATTTTTTTGGTCTGTAGACAAATAATCCTGATATCTTTTTAAAGCACAATATTACCTCTCGGCGTTCTAACAGCTCCATCTTGCAACTCGTTTCTACCCTGCGTTTCGTTTCTACCTTGTGATGCAATTCTTTCTTGCGCAGGAGGTAACAGCAGTGGGGTACGTTCAGTCGTGTCATCGTGTCGCTGCGTCGTTGATTCAGTGTCAGAGTCAGAGTCGTCAGAGAACACTTTACGTTTACACAGTGGGCAGGTTTTCTTGTTTTTTGTCAGCCAAGGGTCAATGCACTTCTGATGATATTCTGAGCGTTATTTAGAAAAAAATCAACTTTATTTCATGTCCAATGTAAGATATAAAGAAAAATTCAAATTTAGTCAAAAAACTAGACTTTATCGGGCGGTTCAAGTAAGAATACATATTTATATATCCTGCGATATTCTGTGGGTAATTTAGAAAAAAATCAACTTTTGTTTTTATATTACAAGAAATACATACTTGATTTGAAATCTAGTACAGGAGTACATTAAAAATATTATAAAATGCAAACAATTACAATGAATTACAACAATATTATAAAATGTGAAAATTACAAATATTTTCATAAAGATTATATCTGTAAAAGATAATTTGCGATGATTTTCTTTCAGGGTTAAAAATATATCTCAGAAAAAAACTGTACAACAAATTTTAGATTAAATTTTAGTCGGAATGATGTATTCGGGGTCAATTTGTCGCTTGTTAACGTTGCATATATTTATTAAAGTCTGGTTAAAGTATTCAGGGTTGATTTGTCTGGTTAAAGTATTTAGGGTTGATTTGTCTGGTTAAAGTATTCAGGGTTGATTTGTCTGGTTAATGTATTCAAGGTTGATTTGTCTGGTTAAAGTTTTCAGGGCCATTTTGTCTGGTTAATCTATTCAGGGTCGTTTTGTCTGGGTAGCAAAAGTAAATATTACTACCATGTCCACAAGGTAGTACCCTTAGTTTGTCTCCGTCTTCATATTCATCCAGACAGACAGCACAGACGTCTATATCATTGCCTAAAATAAATACAAACATAACTCTAGCTACGCATCGCTTATTAGCAAGCCACGCCCCTGCAGCAGAGAAGTAAAATGTGGTTAAATATGATAAAAACTTAAATGAACTTTTTGGAAGTTAAAAATTAATTAATCGATCAATAGTCAAACAATTAAAATCAATATATGAACCAATCAGTCAGTTAATCAATAAGTCAGTGAAGCATTCAACTCATAAATCAGATTACCAGTCAATTTAAAAGTTTCCCAAGACACTTTTTAATTGTCCGAATTTGAAATGTTTCAACGTTTCTCACCTTTTTATTTGCTATTTTGTTCAAACTGATAACTCTCTTCTTCATTATATAGTATAACAAGTATTATTATTGTATATTGCACTGTTGTATATTGCACTTCATTATATTGAACTATAAATACTTAAATAAATCTTATCAATAGATAGACATGTTTGCTAAAAAATAATCCAATCAATCAATTATAGAGAATCCAATCAATCAATCAATTAATCATCTTATCAATCTTGCTGTCGCTATATAAATAGACAACAATAAAAGCATCCAAAATAAATATTAACAAAAAAATTAATCAATCCATTAATCAATGAATAACCGACCAATCAATCAATCAATAATCAATCAACAATGAAATAAATTAATCGATCGATTCATTAAATAATTAATTGACATGAATTAAATCTCTGACGTTTTATTATATATTTATAAATAAAAAGAAATAAATGATAAGACTCGATCTATCAGAACCTTTTTTAAATTTCTTAATCGGTAGTTTCTTTAAATTAGACGAAGATAAACGCGTTTTACTTTTCCTGTACTGATCAATCGCACAACGAACAATCTAACAAGATATTCAACTTATTTATTAGTTTCTAAACATCACATCAGCACAAAATTTAGCATTCAGGCGCATTGTGAATAATTTCAGATTCTTACTGAAGGATGCAGAAAGTTCAGTTTAACGTCTGGATTATAGTGTTATATGAAAGATGTTTCAGACGTAACTGACAATTTAAGCGTCTTACTAAAGGGTGCAACAAGTTGAACGTCTGGATTACAGTATTATACAAACAATGTCTCAGATGTCCTACTAAAGGGTACAGCAAGTAAACAAAATACACTCAGCATTCCCAGGAATCAAACCCGGATCTGTCGCGTCCGAGTCCAGTTTCTCTAACCACTATACTACTGAGTGAAAATCAGCAAATTCTTGTATACAATTTTATAACTTTAACTACTATATTATATAAATATAATTTAATTTGCTTTAATTTCTATATTTAATTAAATAATAGAGAAAAAGAAATATGACTAACAAGGAAAACCGATATAACAAGAATGCAGAGTCCCACTACAACAGCAAACGGCATCAAGAAATATACGGCATTAGAAGGGTCCATGTCATCTAACAAGCCTATGAAACCACTGAAATATAACCAAGTAATTAATTAATTCATTACAGAATCAAACAATTAATCGATTCATAAATTAGCAAGTCAGTTAATTAATGTGTTAATTAATTAGTTAATTAAATTAGGTGATTAATTAATGATTTAATTAATCAATCAAATAATTAGTCAACGCACAAGTTAGATAGTTAGTCTATCAGTTTATTAATCAGTTAAACAATCATCATTCAGCCAATCAATCAATTAATCAACTAATCAATCAAGTTATAAATCAGTCAATCAATCAGTCAGTCAATCAATCAACTAATCAATCAATCAAGTTATAAATCAGTCAATCAATCAAACAGACAGTGAATCAATCAACTAATCAATCAATCAATCAAGTTATAAATCAGTCAATCAATCAGTCAATCAATCAACTAATCAATCAATCAAGTTATAAATCAGTCAATCAATCAAATAGACAGTGAATCAATCAACTAATCAATCAATCGATCAACTAATCAATCAAATCATAAATCAGTCAATCAATCAATTGCTCAATCAATCAGTGAATTAATTAATATTAATTGAAATAATTAAATAAATAAATAAATACTCGAGTGAAGCGTTATAAAGCATCAGAATCTTAGCACTGTTCTCTCCTATAAAGACTGACTGAATCTTAACTCCCCTGTCCCCTACAACAACATTAAATGTCACATCAGCACAAATTTAGCACCACATAAAATGCCTACACATCGTCAAAATTCAGACAAAATAACGCCTAAAAGTAAAGTTAACGTCACATCAGCACAAAATATATATCAAGAATTGAGTGTATAGAAACCAAGCGATGAGTGAATACTTGACATAAATCCTCCCCCCCCACTTTAAATTTAAAAATTGTTACACCTCCAATAAAAAACAATACCGATTATATTTGAATTTAATTCAATATAAGCTAAAACCTCAATAACTTTTTCAAGCAGTAAAATGAAACAAACAGATCGTATTGTTACTATATTAAAATGACTACAGTTTTAGTTCTAATTTTTCCTTTGATTATACCGCATATTGATTAAACACTATCAAGTTTAGTAGAAATTCTGTTCACGATAGACTAGTCTGTTCATTGTTTTAAGTGACTCAGAAATTAATCTTAAATTAGTATTTTTCTTTATTTTTATATATGACGCGTTATTTTTTAAATAAAGGTGTTAAAAAAATCTGCTAAAAAACCAGAAACAAAAATACATGAAATATAATTTAAATGAAGGTATGATTAAGATGAATAATGCGTCTGATCAACACAAGACAAATGATTGAATGAAAGAATAATAAGAGAGAATAAAACATACCTGGACCCCCCCCCATGCTCATGCAAGAATTAGAGCCAACGTTGTAGACAATGGCTCCTATATAACCAGCATGTTGAACGTTCAAAACCTGGTATAAACAATAAGTTTAACGTCTTACTAAAGGGTGCAGCAAGTTAAGTTTAAAGTCGGGATTACTGTACTATACGAACGATGCCTCGGACGTAGCTGTCAAGAAAATAACAGAATATGACGTTAAATTATACACTTGGGTAAAGGGTACACCAGACAGAAAAATTATCATAGGCTTGAGAGAAGGGTACAAAAGTCTGATTGATCATAGCGTAAGAAAATAAACCATACGCTTGGGAGAAGGATACATCACAATTAAGGAAAGCACTACATACATTTTAGTTGGGAGTAGGGTACTTCAGGCAGAATGATATAAATAATAACCTTTTCAACAAAAGTGCAATTGTTTCGTTTAATCAAAGCAACCCAGTGCAGTTCTTCTGGTGTGATCGGCGCATTAGTCACTTTACCGCAAGCATTCTCTGGCTTGACGTGAAACAAGCGACCCTAGGTAGAAAGATAGTAAATGGCTAACTAAAGGATGCAGCAAAGCAAGTGTAACGTCTGATTACCATCAACGTCTTACTAAAAGGTGCAGCAAGCTGAATTCTGGATAAGGGAGCATCCATTAAGGACGTCCCCTAAGAGGGAGGGGGTTTCTACAAAGGGGACATATGGGGACAATGGGGGGGGGGTGGGTTCAAGTGCTTAGGACATCCCCATATAAAATTTCAGACTAGGCTATATTTAACTTGTCATATTCTCTG
>JAQIXG010002327.1:0-18045 GCA_034700105.1 Oconnorella tubifera | reverse complement strand
AAAATGCACGCTGTATGAGAACCCCTCGTGGGATTTGGGTAATTTTAGTACCAAAATGTTCACAATAAAAGGTTCTACAATAATGTAATGGTTCATTTTGTTACGTAATGAACTTTAGCATGATTTATTAGACTTTGTTTGAAGAAATTTCAATTTCAAAAAAAAAAATTGGGGGGTGCCTCACGAAAACTTCTCCTCAACAGCTATCCCTCATCCGATTTTGATAAAAAGTATCCTGAAATGTTCAGAAATAAATTCTCTACAACTTTGCCACAGAAAGTTTTTGATCTGAAACTTTTCATAGAAGACTATTTGTCCTCAAAACAAAATTTAGGGGTAATGTTGCACGTATGCCCTATAATAAGAAATAAAAATCATTTTTCAATTTTTTTTGCCTTCAATCCAAAGTTCAGAAGCTGGCGAAGATAATCTTGCAAAAATTATTTTTCTATCATGCATGGTTGCTGAGATACAGATTTTTAAAAAAGTCGTATTTTTTTGTTGATTTTTAAAAAAAATTGAAAAAAGTCAAGGGAATTCAGAGCTATAACGTCATGCGTAAACCGGTAAATAAAGGGTTAATTCCCGAGCTAGAATTTTATTGTGCATTGATTTATTGTTTTCTAAATAATTTACTATTATATAATTTATAAATACTGATATGCAGCTAATACCTGTGAATAGCATGGCGGGCGATAGTGTATTGCTATATGCAAGTTCGTTTCATTTTCCCAATAATCACAAGAATAGTAATATGAATACTTAATGCAGCCAATCGTGCCAGTTACAGCAAACAGGAAAATAATCGCAGAAAGACAAGCAGAAACAATGCAGAGAACCATGAATGTCATAATCTAAAACATAAGAAATCGGATTAATACATAAGTATCGCAATTTAATATACAGGTATGTCGTTAATCATAAATGGTAACATTGAAGTTTGTATCTTCCAAAGTTAGTTTTTTAATTTATCTCTTTTTTGAATTTGATAAAGTAGGCCTAAATTGTTCAGCAATTAAACTTTACCCGTTTGATTATAAAATAAAATTTTATTTATTGTTCAAACCTGAACGATATTAATTAACAAGCACTCCGAGTCTTAAATTTAAAAAGATATAAAATGGAGGCTCGATTGATCACATTGAGTCTTAATTTTATATCAACAATCTGCAATGTGGCCATGAAGTTCACATTGCAGTTATAAGATATATAAAAAAATCAACCAATCACCAAATTCTAACAGATTTTATGACAATTATTGTCAAAATCACACAACACAATAAATAAGCCTACTCCTGTAGACCTTTATGTAGGCTACTCTAATGCTATTTATTGCTTATTTATTTATTGTTATTTATTTATTCAAAATACAGATTAAGTTCATAACAGATTGAGTGAATAAACCGTTCATAACCGTATTTTTAGAATACCCGGCCTATTGCACTTACGGTATCCTATATTAAACAATAAAAGTTTACAATCACTTAAGACGCAATATCAATATAAATAAACCCTCATTACAGGCTATGTAGCAACATAATTACCATAATATAGTAACAGAAGTTTTAAATAAATCTTTAGTATAAAATAGACACATCATCTCTTTGATTTTAACATTCATTAATTTGAATCTAATTTTTAACACGACCTGATATTTTATTTAAATGAAATTATGGTTATGATGATGCTAACCTTGCATTTTGAACGAGATTTTGCAGCTGCAATACCAAATGCTCCAGTAATTATAATCTGAAGAAAATCATTAGAATTAATTGTCGTCTGAGGTAATTATATTATTTAGTAAGAAGCTATTACTCAATTAGCAATAAAGAAATGATATTTCAATTTCTACGTATAAAAAATAAATTATTTTATTAATGTAAATTCAATGAATACCGTAAGTATACAGTAGATACACAAAAGAAGTAGGTTAGCATAATACAATAATATAAGCCATATAGGTCTATTAAATTTAACATAAGAAAAAATACAAATAGTAACATATAAGTTTATATATGCAATTTTGACCGCAGTCCTCATATATGAATATCATTCCGGATTAATTCCACTTAGATCGAGAGTCGATCAATATTTTAAAATTGATAAATACCCCCCTCCTCCACCCTGAATCGTCTGAGACAGCAAAACTTTTCTGTAACAAAATATCTTGTCGCATCACAATTTAATGTCGCGATTTTACAAAACATTTATTACGCTGGACTACATTTATCTCAAAAATGTTAGGCCTACAAGAAACTCAATTTTATCTCACATGCATCAGCTTATTTTCAGAACATTTTTGGCTCGCTGAAAATTGTTGACTAATTTAATATGAACACCATTACAGAAAAGGAGCATTATCTACTGAGGAGATACTGAGGAAAAAGTACTACATTAACTAGAAGAATATCATCATATAATGTTATGGAGAAATTTTTAGATTACCTCTTAACTAGTCTTTAGGTTAGATTTTTAGATTAGAAATAAGTTAAATTATTATAGGCATACCAATATTCCGCCCCAGATTCCATACCCGGCATCGGCGCCAGGCACTGTATAGTGAATCGCGAGGGAATTGAACAAAATGCAAAAGAATCCAATGACAATCTGAACTGATCCAAGCACCGTTGACTGGCGGCAATGATAACTGCTGTAAACAACTTTTGGCGTGGTGTAAGAAACTACTGGTCGCGTCATAGCGGGCTGTTGACCAGGTTCTGATTGCTGGTCTGTATCTGGTAAAATCATAGGTGAAGAGTCGCTGAACATGATGGCAGAGCGTGTGCGAATGAAATAAAAAATTTGACTTCGTAGAGTATAGAAAACTGAATAAATCAGACAAATATTTATTTATAACTAACTACAAGAGAACATTACATTGAAAGTTCATTTAAGCCTGCCGATCACGTATAAGTAATTTACTAATGTAAAAATACCATTAAAAATATACAATCTCACATTTAGTGAGATTGTATATTTTTAATAATTGTTTCAATATCATGTAGGCAATTTTTATGTGTCTTATGTAATGACAAATTTAAATTGTAATTACAAAACTCTGTCAAAGTTCATCAACTCTAGAGTTAACCGGACTAATTTTTACTGTGTAACAATTCAAGTTTGCTTATGGAATGAACGATGAATAGTTGATGAATAGACTGTTGGTCTACGACACTACGTCTACCGATATTTAGTCTACTGCGACATTAGCGTTAGGGTTAGTATAAAGTTTAATTATTGGTTAAATTTAGGGTTAAGGTTAAGACTGGGGTTAGGGTTATGGCTAGGACTATTTAAAGGTTACAGTTAGGTTGACCAAAATTTATGTCAGTAGACGTTGTGTCGTAGATCAAACGTCACCAAAAGTAGGTAGACGAGTTATTGAGGAACCGATGTGTTTCGCAGATAAAAACTATAAAAACTAGTAAAAATTATAAAATTAGTTCATCTAAATAGGATTAGGTACTTATTATATAGTTAATATAAGGGAGAGGGGGGGGGGCGATTTATGTTTCAGATTTCAGCAGTAACATCTAACAGTGGTCTAGCCAAAATTTCAGTGGGGCGGGAGAAAGAATTTTCCTCTCTAAAATGAAGATCTGATTTCTAATTTAGTTTATCTTTCTATTGGACTATCGCCGATAATGTGGCTTTTCACACTATACAAGACACATTCTTACAAAAAAAATTTATGACAAGAGTTCTTGGACATTGCAGGCTTTATAAACAGTAATCGTCTATACAAAATCCGGCAAGCTCGCAATGAATCTTTCAGAAATTATGTCACTTATGTAGATGGATCGAAGAGAGGGGTCTGATCGCCCCGGCCCTTATTGATCCATCATTTTATTATGTATAAAAGTCTGAATATATTATAATTCGCAAATATATACACTATAGTACGTAAGCTTTTAACTAACGTTCAGCGTTTTATAATCAAAACGAGTTGACTTAAAACATCGGTGTATACACAAGTTTCGTGCATAAATAAATACTGTAGATCCACAGGAAATAAAGTAGTTTTAATTTTTTCAACGAGCTTATATTACATAAAGCACACTTCCTATTTTAGACTATCTGAAAAATTGTACGCTATCTGTCAAGGCACAGAATGATGCATCCGAGATTACATCACGTAACAGTATATAGTTATAAGCCAACGCATACTACGATAATTACGAAGCACTTTGCTGCTGTGTCGGCATCTGAAATGCTGTAGTAAGTATCCTCCCTCTGGACTTTGAAACCGTTGCATGTGTTCTTATAAAGTTTAATCTGCCAACATCTGCGTAATATTACGAACGATAATATAATCAAGTAAAGTTTCAAAAGTTCATCTAAAATAATCTCATGCGACAGGCGCCGTTGTTTTACTCGTATGATGAAATTAAAAATTTAAAAATTGTAAAAGTGAAAAAATTGCTAGAGCCTAGCTATCATGAGAATGTAATTATATGAGTTGTCAGGAGTTTAATGACAGTCTGTATTTTACACGGCTATGACCCCCTCATACGAAAAATTCTGCGGGAGCTCATGACATATATATTAAAATGAGTGAGAAAGGAGGAGCCAAAGTATTATGTTAATATCAATTACTTCGTTTCTGTAGATAAGATTAAAATATAGACAGCTAACAAAACGATTGCACACTCTAAATACACATACAATTTTTTTTATCAGCTTAGCTATAGTCAATTTCCATTTATTTCAAAAACATTAGATTTTGTATGTTGTAAAGTTATTGATTAGATAGTTTGTTATTTATTATAGGGTTAGGTTGTCGTAGAGCGTGATGTTTCCAAGTCGATTAAGATTTTCCATAACTAGTATGAGATCTTATTTAGGGACAGAGGAAAGACTTCCAGAAAATATTAATGATTGAGAGAACTTATAATTTCGACCGCCACCCACCCCTGTCAAATATTTTTCCGATATTTCATATATCGACGAGTAAAGATTTAGAGTTTATAGACTTTCAACAAATACTACAAATAGAGACATATAATTGCTAAGAAATACAGTTTTCCATAAACCATACAGACATTTACAACTATTATTAAAAATATACAAAATTATATCATAACTATAAGATTTCTTAAGTTAGCCATATTGTTTCAGAATCTAACTTTTACACAGACGCTGCTGAAAAAAACATAGCATAAAAATTACCCTAACAAGCTCTTGTCCTACATGTATCATAGAGTAATAGCGAGAAAAGTACGCGTGCAACTTTTTCTTTGAAAATGAACAATATCAACAACAAATAGTGGTGATATTATTTGGTACTCTGATATTATTTGATAAACATCGTTTACAAACTTCTAATACTTATTATTCTATCCGTAATTATTTACAGATGCAATAGGTCTAAGCACAATAATTTTTTAATTTAAATCATAAAAACAACACTTATGAGACAAATGCAACCAATAAACCTACAGCGACAATAATAAATGCAGCGAAACAATAATTATTTTCATTTAATTAGATAAATGTTAGAATAGTTTCTTATGTTGCAATTTAGTCAAATATAACTTTGAAAATTAAAAAATTTAATTTATAAAAAAGTTAACGAATATATAACAGTAAGAGTGGATCAGTGAACGGAGTCTTTATGTCCACTGACCGACGAGTGGTGATCTTGAATCTTATCAGAGTCCAAAAAATTAACATTAAAAAAATGCAAAAATATTGAAAAATAAATTAATTGTAATGTCTTTACGAGGTGTTTCATCCGAGGGGGCGTTATGTTATGTGTGTGGCTGTCTACATTGAGTTGACAGCCAAACACTTTGCTTCGTAGGCCTATAATCAGTTTCGGAAATTTTATATAAATGCCTCAGTATTTATAAATAAAATATGAAAAATTAACTTAATTAAATATATATATTAAATGTCATTCAGATATAAAAAGTATACCTACAATTTACATACAAATCAAGATTATTCTAATCAAAGAAAATACCGGATGTTATCAATATCATAAATATTACAATATATCACTTTAACATTTTTTTAAACAGGCACGACCCTTTCAAATATAATTTTAAACAAAAGTATCATATTTGTAAAAACTTCACAGTTGTTATTGTAATGTACTAAATCAATAAGGAATGTTATATATTCACCAATAAGATGTGTTGTATCAATATGGAAACTATTGTACAGTAAAATAATTTTCTTGCTGGTGAGCAATGTCAGATCAGCAGAAAAAAAAGTGACAGGTGAAGATTCAATTAAATGCATACTCCATCAGTTAAAAGACAGTGTTAAAGAATTTGTCGATGATGTGAGTTAGAAATGAAAAAATTAAGTAAAGAGAAGTTATTTGAATTCTAGCATGATCAATTTTCTCTCAAAGATTATCAGATGTTTGAGTGAAAAGATTTGTTTTCAAGACGAAATTAATTAAATCCAATATAGAATATTATAATATATTATACTTATAATATTGTCACAATATATACATAATAACAGCTGTATTTAAATTCATCTAAAATTTATGCAAAACACGCTACAGTAGAAATAAACGATTAAAAAGTATTCGACAAGTAATGTACATTCTTGAAATATTAACATCATATAAGCGCTCACATCAAAACAGATTTGAATTTTATAGTCACAATGTAAGAAAAATTAAATTCATTTGTTGGAACAAATTACATTAAATACATAGTCCAGTCGTTATACAGTAATATGCAATTAAACTTTAAATGACAAAACTGCTTTGAAATATTTCACAAGAAAAATATTCTTTAGATTGATGCAAATCAACTGACAGAGTATAATAGATTTACATAAAGTAGTACTAGTAATTTTCATAAAAAAAATCATTATCGATTATGCAGTTACAATAATAAATTGGTTTGCAGTTAAATGATAAGATAATGAAATTTGAAGTGTTAAAGAGATAAGAGTACTTAATATGATTAGAAATAATTGTACAAATGAAAATAAGTTTAAAGTTCTCAGGAAGAATCTTGTACAATGTCCAATTTTATATTATATGATACAGTACACTTGCAGTGCTTGCGTGAATATAGACAAAGTTTAGTAATTATATAATTTTAAACTGCAATAACTTAAACACTCCTATGTTTGGTACATTATGTCAATATTACATCAGCATTGTTTAAACACAAGAGTTACAAATAAAAAAAGAGCAAAGTAATCAAATAAATCAAAACAGACAATAATCTAGTATACACACTAAATAAAACAGAAAAGAAATGCTTACATTCAAATCAACTTAAACAAACGTTTTGCAATAAAGTAACAATAAACCCTGTACTCGCCAGTATTAGGAATTTAGTGTAAAAAATATGAAAGGACTTATATTAACATATTTCAAAAAACATATTTTCATAAATATTTAATATCTTAATTTACATAATAAACATAATTGGGACAATTCAAATATCGAAATCAATTAGTTTGTCTTTCTGGTGTACTAAAATAAGATATTCAGTCAGCGAGTAAAAAGTTGGTTAAAACGATGCGCACTAAATAATTTTTCTTGGGAATGACAGAGCAACAAAATGTATTAAAGCTCGAGATCTGTTTAGTTTAAATAATAAATCTCTAGATCTAAATTATCTAGAAATAATGTCCACAGTGTATTTACGTCTAATATGCCCATGTTTAGTAAAAGATATTTGAGGTTAATTAAGTAGACATTTCAAGTAACTTTACTACAGAATAACATTATATATAAATGACATCAAAACCATCTCTGCTAACCAGTTTCAGAGTATGAAACACAATAGGATTCAAACCTGGCACCTTTTATCTGTGCAAAGTATATCCTCTAAACAATCGAACTACGGCAATATTGGTGGCAATGTAATAGAGACAGATATTAGAGCAAAGGCAAAAAATAATTATATATTGCTTCAAAATTAATCTAATCATTTAATGTAACTAATCTAATTATTAATTGCAAACGATCATTGTCACCGAAAACTTAAAAAATAACTGTTTCATGTCAATGACTATTAACTGTAATTATTGTATATCTGCTACACTGTAAATAGTTTAGTGTATAACTAAATATACATATTGCATCAAAATTACTCAAAATGGAGTTCGTGCCAAATATAAATTAATGTTAACAAATAAAAAAAGTTTGTAAATAGGTGATACAGTTGAAAATATAAACTCTAATTCTAATTACAGCACAAATCTGCTAAGTTTACTTCAAAGAAATAAAATCCTAAAATGAAAAAAAGAAAAATATTGCAATCACTAAAAGACAACAACTTTAGACAACAATACATAACATGATGGGCTACAATATAGAAAATGATCAAATTGATATAATGCTGTTTTACAATGTATGAAAATTAACATCAGCTATTGCTACTTAAACCATTCATGGCTTTATATGTTTAGATTACAGGCTCATACTTTAAACTTTCTTAAAAAAGCAGTAAAGTCAGCGATGATAATTATTAAAGTGACATACATTAAAGAGAGTTATAAACTTATTGTTCACGTTACTAATAACAGCAAATATATTTATAATATTACACGGCTATTCCTTGAATTAGATTGTTGTTGCCTAGTGTCACATCAACACAAAAGGCAATTTAATTATACATGAGATGAGTGCTAGTGATGAGAATATTTGACTCCTAATCGCACAAACTAATCTGTCTTTAGAAATAGAAGAGCAGGAAAAATAGTAAGTTTCAGGTAATTTATTCTCAAAGGACTAAACCTGGCTAATTTATCATTATTTGCTTAATATTTGATCTGAACTTTCATATTGATATTTATGAGATTGCTGATTGTTCAAAATAACAAGAATATATACATTGTGTAACAAATTGTATAACAATGCACCCTTGTATAACAATGCATAGCGACAGAATAACGTTACAAGAAATAATATAACAAATTACTCAGATGTCAACAAATAATAAAAGGGGATAGAATATTATTTGACTTCAGAGGCACTAGAGTTCAAGGTAAGAGAATGGCAGTATAAAATATAATAAAATGCTTTCTTGATTTTGTTATAATAAAAACGCATCTGTAATTAAATACAGAAGTAATATTATTGAAGTTACGTAATTGTATTGCAACATACAAGACATTGAGAATAAAAATACTAATCAATATTATCACAATTATTATCATTGTTTTAATTATTAATTAAATTTCATAAACAAAAGTAAATATTCCTATTTCAATCCAAGGCTTCACATACAGTTTGAAATTCATATAATAATTCATTGCCACAATGCGTTTTATTAATATACATCAAATCGAGAAATACTGGCTAGTATTTCTACTCTACTGCAATGAACACAGAGACTTGTTTTGCTGATTCAATACCAGTATCTGAGCTGCAGTTTTTCATCATAATCTAAAGTCTCTACACATAGTCCCTCCATAGTTATATTAAAGATATGATTGTTGTTTAATATCACATCTGCATACAAGACTACTTAATTATAGATAAGGATAGAATAATATACCATCATTATCCATAACTTCAAATAGTCAGAGTCGATGTTATAAATGGGTGTGCATAAAAATCAATTTAATACATAACTCTTAGAACAATGCATTAAAAGTTCTATCTGTAAAATTGTAAACTTGACAGGCAAAATATATATGGTCTAAAAGACCTTGGATCTAAATATTTTTTTCTAAGTGTTAAAATAAACTTTATTGCCAATAACTCAGGAAAAATCAGTAAAAAATAATCGACAGAGTATTTATTTCATCAGAAATACGATATCTGAGACACAGTATTTCTCAAGATTATTGTAATACAGATGTATTACAGTACTTATCAAACCGAGTATTACAAACTCAGATTTCAGTTGCAGAATTTCATCAGAATTACTATAAATATAATTTTACATCATATTTTACAAACAATGTACAAATGCTGCAAGCAGAGTACATTGTACAGATTGACATAATTACAAAATAAACGCATAGTATAAGCATTTACCAGAGTTTAGTAACAAAAAAGTCATCAAATTAACTCTGTCATAAATACCCTGGGTCACTTGTAATTATAATAGCTAATTAATTTTTTCAATTAACAATGGTCTAAACTAAAATTGCATTTATTTCTTTAAAAAAAAATCATATAAATATTTCTGAAAGTTTTTGAACTTACTTAAAGGTTAAATTAGATGTAATTTAAATTCGCTTCATTGATGATTTAGTCTGATATTCCTTAAAGAATTAAATGCAGTGCAAGTTAAAACATACATAACTTTTTGATCAAAAACCACTTAATTTAATATTTTTAATTGAAATTCTCAAAAAGCCAAAACAATATTTCCTATACGGAAATTAAAATAAATTATATTTCACTAAACAATGAGTCTTTTTACGCAAAATATTTCCAAGAAATTATCGTTTTGAATTACTTTTTAAGAAGCGCTATAACTTTTGAATCATTTTCAAGAATTTTTGGAAATGTTTAAAAACCCTTTTTAACATTATTCGTAGCTTCAAGCATTTGTATAAAATTAGAACAAAAAAGAAAATAAAATACAATCTATTTTACATATTTATTTATTTATAATTTTATCCAAATAAAATTTTGTAAATGAAACAAAAAAATTATAGCATTTCTTAATATCACCAAGGAAAGACAATTCGAGAATTAATCAATTTTAAAACATTTATTGTTTAGGTAAAAACATTATGCAGCCCAAAGCGGATCACAAAAGTTACTCAAACCAAGCTACATTAAGTAATTATGGCCCAAAATAAATGTTGCAATATCTGCGTATTATAAAGAAAAAGATTCAGACAGTTTTAATCCAAAGATGCGGGTGTTCGTTGAGAAAGTTTGACAGTTTTGTAGGAAAATCAGTCATGATACCTGATGCTCCGAAATAAAAGGCTCGCTCAAATTCATCTTCATCATTTAAAACCCACAAGTAAACCTACAGTGGTAACGAAATGCAACATTTTATATATTTGCTTATTTTTTAAGTAACATCAGTATAAAAATGGGTATTAGCGGTAAAGGATCAAAAATCATTCCTTGTCTGCTATCAATAAAAGCAGCTGAGAAATTGATCATTGAATTTATGTTAGCATCTAGAAGCGCTGATCTCAGCTGAAGACCAGAGGTTCAAGTTTGATAACTAAATAGGTTTTATATGATATATGATAAATAGATTTGTTATATAGCATGAGGTACCAAGATGATGAACAGCCTAATGGCTGTGTATCAACTGAAGCAGTCTTTCTGAGGTAGACAATGACAATCATGTACAGAGGATTACAAAGAAAATATAAAATATATATTTACATAAGAATATGCTTCTCGAAAAGCAGTGCAGTTCTTATATGATTGTCGTTTTAAAGTCGTACTAACACTTCAATACATTGAATCACTACATCAATATATATCCATCCTTAATTACAATAAATAAAAAGAAATTAAAATTATAGAAATATACTGAATGAAAAACCTTAATTCACAAGAAACAAAGACAGAGCGAAATTACTGCGATTCAATTTATTTGAAACATTGTCTTTTAAATGTTAAAGACAGAGCGGATTACCTGAACACCCCGAGCAGTGAGATGTTTTATCATGGCTCGATTCATTAGCAAACTGTAAATAAAATAAATAATTAAAACTCAATGCAAATAATGAAGTGAACAATTGCTATAAAATCAAGCAATAATACCGAGTAATGATAACTCTATAATGATACCAAACTATATAGTAGGCTTATGATGTAATGTAACAGGTACACAGTAATACGAAAAACAAATATCATTTAAATTAAATTAAACATTGATAAACTATTGTATTGAAAATGAGTTAAATTTAACTAGTTTTAATTATTGTTTTAATTTTCAAAACAGCGAATATTACGGTAAATATACTGTACTATACTATTCACTTTACTACATATTGTTTTACATAACTACTGTATGATTTAATTACTACACAAAAAGATATCAATTTCTAATTAATTAATCTTCCAATGGATGTGCATAAAAGAATGCAATGTTTAACAATTTAACTCTTCAAAAATGTCTCCAACCACTTGCAAATCACATTTAAATCACTTACAAATCACTTACAAATCACTTCAATCATAAACAAATCACTTCAATCACTTACAATTCACTTCAATCACTTATAAATCACTTATAAATCATTCACAAATCACTCTAATCACTTACACATCACCTCAATAACTAGCAATACTAACCAATCAATGAACTTGAAGAGAAAACGCTGCTTCCGAGACATCTCTACTTTAAATCTACCGTTTCTATACAAAATAAAAGTTGCCTAATTAAATATATCTGAGAAATAATTTCACCGTCATATTTGATATGAAATCAAATCTAAAAAGAGAGCTAATAAACTACAAGATAATTTAAAAATAATAAAATGTGTAATATATATTTATTTCATTTAAACAAGCTATGTAATATAAACATATCAGAGTTATATAAAAAAGATTTTAAAAATGCATATAAAATATATAAAAGATTAACAAATGTAAATATATAAAATACCAATTTCTAAATAATTTAATAACTAATATTAAATAATAATATATAATACTTATATTAAATATTATATAAAATAATGAATATACACAAATCTTTATAATGCATTTATTTACTTTTATGTCATCTGTCATACAATACGATATTCCACAACCTTAAATTTTTTTATTGTTCAATTAAATGCCATTGATTGTAAAATTATTGAACATATTGCTGAAAATAAAAAAGACAACAACTAGACATTGGCCGAACAAAATGTTCGCGGACAAAATGTCATGGAAAAAATGTCACAGACAAAATGTCACAGACAAAATATCATGAAAAATGTTTACTATCTATTCTTAATATCCTGCTTTTCTTCTAAAAACACAAGAAAAACTAGTTTCTTTTATTTTCCTCTCTGAAATTATGATTTCAAAACATTTTGAAATTAATGTGTTCTCCAATTTTTTGCCTCCGTAAAAACGATATTTAGATGCGATACATTTAAGGGTTAAGGGTTAGGGTTAGTGTTAGGGTTAAGATTATGGTGAGGGTTACGGTTAAATTTGTATAAGAAAGTGATTATTTTATTACTGTTGTTCATTTCTTTTTCCATCAAATCATTATCTAAGGCCTATCATTTTTCCGGGACATTTACTCCGTGACATTTTGACCGCGGACATTTTGTCTCAGTACCCAACTAGACTATATACCTGAGTAGAATACTAGGCATGATGATTTCATAGAACGACTCGCGCAGAGGAAAAAATGGCAGTAGACCCGTGTAGAATAAAAGAATTAAATGAAGAACTCGGTTCATTGAAAACAAAACTGGGATATTAGAATTCTGTAATATAACAGACAAGTTATAAACATTTTGTTCATTTTTGTTACTTTACATCAGGATAACATTCTATTTATAACAAACATTAAGTTTCTAAAATCGATACTCAACAACATTAAAATAAAGTCAAATATCCACATTGTAGAAACTGGATGATGCAGAAAGCAAGTAATAAGTAAATATACTTAAAATGAAGCATGTCAGGAAAGATCTTTCTTTGGTATTATCAGAACAAGCATATATATAGTTCAATCAATACATTTTCTTGAAGAAAACATTATGTATGAAAACTGCTACTCTGATAAAAGACCACGAACATATTTAATGTGAAAAATATACTCTGACAATTCATTTAATAACCCTAACCCTAACTAAACACTCTTAAATGAAATCCAAAATCCCATCCAATCTTTAAGAACAACCCTAACCCTAAGAATAAACTAATAAAGGTCGATTTGTCATTGTGCAATCCAGTTAAATTTTTAACAGAAATAAACACTGCAGTAATGATAGTTGTATTGATAGTTTCAATATATTTCAATATATTTCAATATATTTTTAATATATTCAAATATATTTAAATTTTATATCAGTCTCATAATCATAAAACCATCACAAAACTCTCATAAATTTATAATAACAGATTAAATTTACACAAACTTTACTTCAATAGCAATACAATTAATTCTACATTTCATTAATCTCTGTTCATCTTCTACAAAAATTACGTTCAATGAATATATAAAACTATAGAAATAAACTATATAAATAAAAGTATACAAATAAATCAATATAGATAAAACTAAATGCATCCTGACCTGTCTGTAGCATTTATTTGTAACGCGTGATGACCTACTTCCCCAGACTGTGATTGCCTCCCGCTTGAATTCAATCGCCAAATCTGATACCTAGAAATTATTGCAAACAAAATTCTTTGAAAGAAAGAAAATAAGAAAAACAAATATCTGAGTTTGACATCAATTTTCTATCAAATAATCCTGTCAAATTCCCTATCAAATGATTAATAAAAATATGGATTATTGTAATTATCATTAATAGTCATTGCATCGACACAATTGATAGTTCCCCAGGACAGATATACCCACACTTGTTATAGGAGACCTAAAACTTACAAATATACAGTATATAATAGTCAATTGTGCATTTAATATCTAGTCCACTCTCTCATTTTTAAATCATATTTGAGCACAAGATGAATGCAATAATTCAATCAATAATATCCAAAAATGTAATTATATAGTTTAAATAAATCAATCAAAAGGTTACAAGGTTACGCTTAATGTTTGGATTACATTATTATATGAACGATATCGAAGACATAGCTGTCAATTTAAGCGTCTTACTAAAGGGTGCAGAGAAAATAGCGAGCTATCTGAGATTCGAACCCGGACCAATTGACTTCATAACCAGTGCTCTAGCCACTTCTCTAACAAGCCTTGACAAAACTAATACCTTTTGAATGAGATCGTCATTATCAATCTTAATGTCGATATTGATGGGGAGGTTAGGAAACTGTTCAAAGACGTCACGTAGTTTAGGAATGGCATGATCATCTCCCCCCACTGTTTCGTGGTCTACAGAAATAAAAGTAAATTTATTCATCGCAAATTTTACGTCCAGAAATAGAATTTCTATTAGAATTAGAAATACACGTATTGTAAATGAGCAGCTTGCTTAAGTACTTTAATGTAACTAGTTTAATTCTCATTAATTATTTAATTAAATTTATTTACGTTGTGTTTTTCCTTGTTTTAGCAAGTAATTGATAAATTAAACCTTAAAATTAAATAAAACAAAAATAAAAACTAAAATAAAAACATGCTCTTAGATCCAGACATTCTCTCATTTCTTAACTTGAAAATATATTATTTGTGGGCATTTCAGTAAATCCTCAACATTTAATAAAAATTATTTACGATCCGATGTAAAAATTTCTCCTAAAGATAATAGAAATCTGATAAACAGAAAGTAGTATGAAGACATTTACTGATTTTCTTCATATCAAATTTCTGCAAAAGTTATTACAATTTGCATTGAAACAAACGGGTAAGTTTATTCATATATTTAAAAAAACGCTTATAGACTTACTTTGTCTGAAATCTAGTCGCAATGTATTTCTTAATGGAGGCAGATCCTAGAAAAGATAACGTAAAAAAATACATTAATTAACAACTCAATTTTTTTTTAGAAAAAGTCGACATTAAATTCAAATATAAAGAAACAAAGAAAAGTAAATATAAAAAAGTAAAAATAGTTAAAGTAAAGTCTCTTTTACATCAAACTAAAGTAATCATATAGCAATCATACGATAGAGTAAAGAGCACTATTTTACTCTATAACATTTATAAAATACTCTTTATCAGGTTTCCTTTTTATAATCTTGTCTTCTGCTAATGGAAGATAAATCTATAATTAACTTAAATAACTTAAACGAAAATTGAAAGTTAAATTATTATTAATTTATGATAAAGTAATTTAAGATTTAAAAACTTGACGAACAAATTGATTTGAAATTAGAAATGGCAAGACCTTAAAGAATGTTTCACGAATGAATTGAGACTCTCCTGTAGTCCTCAGTAGGTTCTCATCATGTGATACTACCACATGACCATCCTTAGTCAGGTGACAGTCAATTTCCAGCATATCTGTACCGACATCTACTGCACTGATGACAGAAAATCAGCACATACAATGTTAGATTAATACTTAAATTCAATTCAAGTATAAAAACTTTAGGAGTTAATAACTATAACTTCACTAAATGTTCGTAATTTACTGGTACATTTCTAAGTTTAGAAATCAGTTAAAGAGTTGAATCTAAGCTTGAACTGAAAGCATGAAATAAGTTTATTCACTGTGTAAAGATGTAAGAGTCCATTCGTAGCTTTGGAATTTTTGTACACTGATATTATCATCATTGACTATTGTACATTGATTGACTAGTGATTGAATATTGATCATTCATAGCAAAAAATTTACTTTTAATAAAAAGATGTGTTTTAGTGACGATATGCAATTTAAGCAAACAAATAACTATGTATTAAGTTAAATCATATAAGTTATAATATGTAAATACAGAGTTATAGCTGACTATATAAATTTATATAGTGAACAGCTTTACATGCCAATTAGTGTATAAACTAATCATGTTTTAAAGTAAGATAATCAATTTATGTTAGACAGTTTTGGTTATATATGTGGCTATTAGTAATTGAATAAGAATTGATCTAGAACTATAATAAAATACCTTCATAGTTTAATAAGTAGCCATTCTGTCAATTTATTTACAAGTCAAATTTTAAACTTAAAAGCTAGATTACAAACAGTGAAGAGAAATGCAGCTGTCAAAATAAGCACCTTACTGAAGGGTCAGTGAAATATTGCTAAACAGAAAACTTAACCCAGGATCAGTAGTTTCATAGCAGGATGGTCTTGACACTAATTCAGAATGAGTTGCCACAATTGCCATAGTTGATGCATTAAATTACATTGGTTAGATTATGTTCATTGAAAAATTACTATTCATAATTAATAATTCATAAGTACATTCATAGTTAATGATTACAAAATATCATTTAAGTTCAAAAATAAGTCTAAATACTAAATATATATATAGTACTCATATAAGTAAGTTACATGTTCAAAGTTTTTGATTGCTACTTGTAATGATTAATTTTAAACATTACAAAACAGAACCAAAAATAGAACGAATGTAGAATTTCAAAGCAGGTTGTAAGTTCTAAAATAATTTGATAATATTAATTTAATATTCTTTACAGCATTCGCTGAAAAAAGACAGTAAAAGAAAAGCATATATATTGCAATACAATTTCTCAATCAACTACACATTTTTAATTTAATCAACATGACAATATTAAATAAAAATTTCTAATAAAGAATAGCAGAATCCAAACCTATTAATTCAAAAATTTAAAATACCTAATAAAATTCTAACTTAGCCATTGATCGTGTGTGTGACATTGCATACTAGAAATTCAATAAAAACGTCACGAACTCAAACGCAAATTTATAAATAAATTTGATAATTGATTTCAATGTGAAATGTATTGATTGCATTCAATGACTTTCTATCTCTCATGCACTTTAATTTAATTCACTACAATAATTGAATTGAAGAATGAAACTTGAGCCTTATATAAAAAAATTATATATGTTGCTTAACTACTGTCACATCAGAATAAAAAAAAGCTGTGTACTGTGTATTAAGAAATCATATTACGAGCAAATATATAAATAATAATTCGACACGATGCATCAAATAATTTTCTCAGAAATGACCGTGCAAGCATATATAAACTTAAAACAATTTTTATTTGAAATTAAACAAATAATAAATATTAACATTAATGAAATGAATTTTATATAAATAATAATTCAATAATGCTAATATAATCTTAGGAGAGCACAGACTGTATATTCTGTTTAAAATAAGAAATACTCACTGCTTAAATGCTGCCATAGTGTTTTCTAAATTTTCACCAGCTCCTGAAAAATTGTATAAATATTTAAATATATAAACAAAATTAAATATCACTTTATATAATTATAATAATCTATACAATAATACGCAGATGTTTGAAATTATTACACATTTGTTAAAATTTGTTAAAATTTGTTAAAAATTTGTTATAATTTCAAGCATCTATAAATAACATCTACATA